>PVLC010001479.1:0-116061 GCA_004027655.1 Graphiurus murinus
TAGAACTGCTCTGAAGGGTCGGGATTTCCCACCCCACCCCAAGGCCACCTGGAGTGCAAGGGTGGGGAGAGGAGCTGAGGTTCTGGAGGCTCCACCTGGCGCCCTGCAGGGCCTGGTGGGGCAGGCCGGGATGGGAGATGGCGGGATGCTCTTTCCCTTGATCCACAGCAGGTGAGGCTGGTGAAAGAAGGTGACTGTAAGAATCAGTCCCTTCCTCGGGCACCCACTGCACAAGATCCAGAGAGCAGATGAAAAATAGAAACCATCAAAACATAGGAATGTGTATTATTAGCAGTTGGAGCAGGCAGTAGAAAGAGTTCTTCGAATCGGCAGATGACAAAATATATTGCCTAATCTTTCCGGTTCTTTTTTTTCTTTGACCTCCCTGCATGTCTCTGGAGCTCCCATGGCTACGGCTTGTCTGCGTTGCAAAATACATATTTACAGGCCCTCTAAGCCCAGCTAAATATAGGCTTTCCTTTAAAGCAACTGATGATTTGGAGAAATCTTTCCTCTGTCCCACCCTTTCCCCCAACCCCCAATACACACACACACACACACACACACACACACACACACACACACACACAGTCTCTCTCCCTAGTCTCCAAGATGTATATGAACTTTCCAAGGGATGCCTGAGTGTATGGCAGACTGATAGAAAGAAAGGGAGCAAACCAGAAAGAAGAGGCGCAGGCTGCCTCTCAGCTGTGGGAGGACCCCTCGGCCCTTCTCCCTGCAGGTGCCATGGGGGACCTGAGGCACTGATAGACAGGAATGAAAGACCCTTTGGGAAGTAGAGAAGGGAGGTCACATCACTGCAAGAATGATCCCAAACGACTTGGAGGAGCCATAGGCAGGAGGTACTTATATTTCAGAATTTCACATGATGGGCCCAAAGTCCCCTGAAGACAGTCTTAGGGCTGCAGGCACTGATGTTCACGCTCAGCCACACCTGCCCAGACATGGGCACGCAGACACTCACACCCGTTCATGCTTGAAAATGTGTGGTCAGGAACCCCCAGCATGCCCAGCTCCTCCTCTGTGCTTGGTGCAGACAGAACCCATTTAACCCCCACAACTTATGAGGTTGGCATATTATCTCCATCTCACAAATGAAGGAATATGGTGAAGTCCCTTAGCTTGGAAGTGGCAGCTTGGGGGTTCTAACAAAAATGGTGTAGCTCCAAATCCCATCCTCCTGTGTTACACTGAGGGTGGGGGTGGGGGGATACCCAAGGTCATCATGCTCAGGAGATGCTCAGACATTTAAATTGAGCCAATTGAAAAAAAAAACAAACGAAAGAAAAATGAAAAAACAAGGCTGACTGCGGGGAAATGGCTGGCCCAAGGTCACCCAGCAAATGGGTGCATCTAGGATCCAATTCAGGCTTCCTAAACTCTACCCTGGTCTCTTTCATCTAAAACTGTTAAGCTACTGCTCAGCCCTACTCATTCCTCTGTGAAGGGGTCACCCAAAGGCCTCTAAAGGCCCCTTCAAACACTGGAGTTGAGCTCCAGCATGTCAGCACACCTTCCCAGTATCCCAGGACTAGCCTGAGGCCCTGGCAAATAATGGAGAGGAATTAGGGCAAGGATGGCAGTAGGCTGAAGGACAGTGTCCAGACCTGCCTCTGCTCAGATGACCGTGGCCAGGGAAAAACCACTTCAAAAGGTTGTCTCAAGGCCCCAGGGCTGGGAAGAGATGCCAGCATCGGCACACAGCCCAGGCCTGTGCCCCGGGTGCTCAGGGCACGGGACTTATCACACATCAGACCTCTCTCCACCGGCCTGCCATTGCTGCGGTCACACCTGGCGTTTAAAGCAAGCAGGTCTCTAGAAACAGTCTTTAAAGAGCACCTTCTCTCATCAGATGGGCTTGTGTGGGAAGACAAGGGAGTCAGGGTGTAGGATCTCCACCCATTGCAGCCTTCAGCCTGTTAGCAAGGTCTGGAAGCTTCGCCTTCCCCCACACACCTGCTCATGTGGGTTTCAGCCATTTCCATCTCTCCTTGGGTTACCATCTCGGAGCACAGAGGGGATAAGTGCCGTGGTGTCCAAGGTCACAGAGCAGAGAGAGTACGTGGTAAAGCCAAGATCTGAACCCTGTCAACCTGGTTCTTGGCTGACCTTGGGAACCACTCCATCCTCCATGGCAAAGGAAAGGAAGTGGCTTTCGCTGGGAGGCTACTGGGCACCTCGGTCATCAAGGTCTCCTCCACCAGGACCATGGGAAGAGAAAGGGTGCTAAGTTATCCTGGGGTGCTGAGCTTTCGGGGATGGGTAAGGATTACAGCCTGAGGAATCACAATTAGGGGTAAAGCCTGCAGTTTAGATAGTAACCCTCCCACACAGGCAGGGAGTGGACGGAGGAGGTGACACCCAGTCCTGACCCATTTCACAGGCCAGCTGCTTGGTGCCTGGCCCCAGGGGAAAAGTGATGGTCAAGCACTTATAGCTCCTTAAAAGCTTCTTCAGGAACCCTGGCTGGAGGTGTTGCTGGGCTAACCCGAGCCGTGAAATAAGAATCCCACTCATTAGCCTCAGACACCCAAGCTCTGGGCTGACTCCACCCTCTTCCACCCCAAAGCCCTTAAAGGACTTTCACCCTCATAAATCTCTGGACAAGGGAAACCTAAGTGTCCCAATAATTCGGGGTCACTCTGAGCTGCTGCTGGTCTCTGGGCCTGACAGCTGGTTCTTCACTCCCCCACCTGGCCAGAAGCGTGGGCACAGACCCTTTGGGCTGGGACCAATAAAGATGACTCACTACAAAGGGTGTGGGAGATTCTGGGCAGAACACCCAGGGGCCTGTGCCCTCCTCCAATTGACACAGAGCTCCTAAGGACACTATCCAAATTCCCAGCCCCCAACTGTGTGAGTTTTTGGTCCTCTCCCAACTGGCATAGTGGGATGGGGGCGGGCAGGGGTTCAAGCCCCAAATTTGAGCTTGGAAACCCAGGTCTCAAAGCTGGTTTCTGAGAGAGACCTTTTAAGAAGAATTAGGAAATGGGGGGGGGGGCGGTTCTGAGGATGGCTTTTCACTCTACCCCATCCCCAAGTGCAAAACCGGGGAAGTGGATGTCTCCTTGGCAGCGAGGCAAAGATAGAGATGGCACTGGAAAGCCTGAGGTTTGGGGTCACTTCCGGCTCCAGCTCAGAACCCGAATCTTCCCTCCCCCTTGGCACCAGCCTAGGGATCCACTGGTGCGGTGCCTGGCCACTCCCCATCCCAATGTTCAGGGTTCCCAGGCGGCTTCCCCACGCCGGCCCCATCCCCCACGTATAGAGCTCTTTTGCACGTGCTGATGGGTTAGTACCCCACAAAACCCACATGATCCCTACCACTGAGGGGTAGGAGGGCTCCCTTTGCCTGCCCTTCCAGGCTAAAGGGGTAGTAAGTGGGAGATTAGGAAGAGGAGGAAGGGGATGGAGGGGAAGAGGGCGGGGGAGGAGGCTGAGGCCTCAGGAAGGCCTGAGATGCAGGAAGCAGCTGGGAGTGGGGGAGAGGCTTTGTGCCTGAGTTGTTCGCTGGGTCCTAGAGTCCTCTCTGTTCATTTGGGATCTGCCGGGTAGATAAACACATCTGGACCTGTGTAGAGGGTGGATCTTCATCCCCAAGGCTCAGACAGCTGGGGAGGGACAAAGGGCACTTCCAGGCTATTAGTTGTGTATATGAGAAATAGGAGAACTTCAAAGTAACTTCCTGGGTTTCCAGAACAGGGGATGTATAGCTCACGGTTACCCCCCCCCCCACACCCACACACCACTGCCCTCGCACACAGCGGCCAGGATCCTTTAACTCAGAGACCTAACTTAGAGCTCCCCATGGGGAAACTTTGGCCCCAAGCCTCTAAAATTCCTCCTCCCAGAATCCTTCCTGTTTAAGACAGGAGTGCCCTGGTAGGGATGTGAAAACCTGGATTCAACCCCTCTTTACCCTGGGATGCAGAACAGGCAGGTGATTGGACACTCCAGGCTTCCTAAGAGCAAAGGGCAGCTTTGGGGATCCCCTGCCACTTGGGTGAGGGGGGCAACCCCCTTCTTCATTATTCCTCTTCTACCAGTGCAAGGTCCCCAATACTGGGCCAAGGTTTTTACACCTTCGAAGGTGCAAAAGATTCCCTATGGGAAATTATAAAAGTGCAGATTCCTGGGTCGAGCCTCTGAGATTCTCCTTCACAAGGTTTGGAGGAAGGCCTAGAAATCTGCATTTTTGCCAGACTCCCAGCGATTTTGATGCCAACAGTCCCGAAGTATACTGAGGAGCTCTTTGAGGACCTTGAAGGAAATGATCCTCTGTCCCTCCCCACGGAATCCCCCCTCCCCGCTACACACATGGGGCGAGAGGGGCTGCACTGAGACCACCATGGCTGGATGGTCTCCCCCCAAGATTAAATGGGAGTGCGCCTATGTGGGTCACGTTAAGCCTCAGAGGTTGGGATGGAAGGGCTGAAGAGAACTGGCCGAGGTCTGGGGACAGCGGAAGGCTCTCCGCCAGGGATGTGCAGGGGAAGCGAGACGTCGGGGTGGAGGGAAAGGGGAGGGCTCACAGGCTCCGGCCCCGGAAATCCGATCCCTTTAGGACCCAGAGGTGCCAGTCCCCCAGCGGCGGCGGCGAGAAGGGCAGCCGCTCGGTCTCCGGCAGCCGCCGCTCCGGCAGAGCCAGAGAAAGACCGAGGCTCGGGGCGCGGGGGGGAGGGAGGGAGGGAGGGAGGCGCGGCGGAGCGGCCCGGGCCGGCCGAGCAGCCATGGGCGCTGGGGTGCCGGGCGCCCCGAGAGCCGAGGCCCCCGGCTGGAGTGGGGGGCGCCCGCGCCGCCAGCCCCGCTGACACCGCGGCGGACGATGTGAGCCGGCGCCGCCGCCGCCGCTGCTTCGCGGGCTGGGCGCGCGGTCCCAGCGGCCCCGGCCGCCGCTCTTTTAATTTGGGTGGGGGCGACCGCACCAGGCCGCTCGGGCTTTCCGAGGGGGGCTGGCTGTCTTTGGCAGTGTGACTGGGGGAGGCGACCCACACAGGGCGCTCGGAGATTTTTTCCCCATTTTTTAAAAAAGCGGGGTTGACTATTTTTTGGCAGCTTGGTTTCTAGGGGACCCTAAAAAAAAAAAAAAAAGGCCTTTCGGATTTTTTTTTCGGGGGAAGGGGGCGGTGGTCCCGATTTGGCCGGCCGCCTGCTGGAGGGGGGCAGCGGGGAGCGGGGGGATGCGAGCCCGGCTCCCCCCAACATGATGAAGACGGAGCCGCGGGGGCCCGGGGGTCCCCTCCGGAGCGCCTCCCCGCACCGCAGCGCCTACGAGGCGGGCATCCAGGCGCTGAAGCCGCCCGATGCGCCCGGGCCCGACGAGGCACCCAAGGCGGCCCACCACAAGAAATATGGCTCCAACGTCCACCGCATCAAAAGTATGTTCCTGCAGATGGGCACCACGGCGGGGCCGCCGGGCGAGGCGGGCGGCGCGGGCCTGGCCGAGGCCCCGCGGGCGCCCGAGCGCGGCGTGCGCCTGTCGCTGCCGCGGGCCAGCAGCCTGAACGAGAACGTGGACCACAGCGCCCTGCTCAAGCTGGGCACCAGCGTGTCGGAGCGCGTGAGCCGCTTCGACTCCAAGCCCGCGCCCTCCGCGCAGCCCGCGCCGCCGCCGCATCCGCCGTCCCGGCTGCAGGAGACGCGGAAGCTGTTCGAGCGGAGCATCCCGGCGGCCGCGGGCGGCGACAAGGAGGCCGCGGCGCGGCGGCTGCTGAGGCAGGAGCGCGCCGGCCTGCAGGACCGGAAGCTGGACGTGGTGGTGCGCTTCAACGGCAGCACCGAGGCGCTGGACAAGCTGGACGCCGATGCCGTGTCGCCGACTGTCAGCCAGCTCAGCGCCGTCTTCGAGAAGGCCGACTCGAGGACCGGCCTCCACCGCGGGCCCGGGCTCCCCCGGGCCGCTGCAGCCGGGGCTCCCCAGGTCAACTCGAAGCTGGTCAGTAAGCGGTCCCGCGTGTTCCAGCCGCCGCCGCCGCCACCACCCGCCCCGTCGGGGGATGCCCCGGCCGAGAAGGAGCGCGGCCCCGGCGGGCAGCAGCCTCCGCAGCACCGAGTGGCCCCCGCGCGGCCGCCCCCCAAGCCCCGGGAGGTGCGGAAGATTAAGCCCGTGGAGGTGGAGGAGAGCGGGGAGTCGGAGGCCGAGTCGGCGCCTGGGGAAGTGATCCAGGCCGAGGTGACTGTCCACGCGGCCCTGGAGAATGGCAGCACCCCGGGAACCACAGCCAGCCCGGCGCCCGAGGAGCCCAAGGCCCAAGTGGCCCCCGAGGAGGAGGCGGCAACTGCCGTGGCGGCGCCAGAGAGGGGGGTGGGCAATGGCCGGGCCCCGGACGTGGCCCCGGAGGAGGCTGACGAGTCCAAGAAGGAGGACTTCTCGGAGGCGGACTTGGTGGACGTGAGCGCCTACAGTGGGCTTGGGGAGGACTCTGGGGGCAGTGCCCTGGAGGAGGACGACGAAGAAGACGAGGAGGACGGGGAGCCCCCCTACGAGCCCGAGTCCGGGTGCGTGGAGATCCCGGGGCTCTCGGAGGAAGAGGACCCGGCCCCGAGCCGGAAGATCCATTTCAGCACCGCGCCGATCCAAGTGAGTGAGCCCCCTTCCATCCCCACGCCGCCCCTGCCACGTGCGCGCGGCCGCCCGCGCCTCGCCAGCCGGCTTTGGCAGGCTGAGTCAGCCCCTGCCACCCAGCCCCCTTCCCAGAAGTTTCCACCCTCAGGGGGGCGTGGGGGAGTTCCAGCTGTTTGTCAGAGGGGGACGATTTTCAGGTCTAGGACCCGGGCGTTCTGCCCCAACCTGCCCTCGGTTCCTCCTCCGCCTGCTGCCCCGCCCAGCACCCTCGCACCCGCCCTGCCCCAGCCTTGCCTAGCGCGCCTCCTGGGACACCTGCTCTCCCTTCCTCTCCTAGACGTTTCTTCCTCCAGGGACCGCAGGAGGCAGGGGCTCGTGGCTCCAAGGAGTGAGGGTGTCCTCAGGAGGGGCTCCCCACACATGTTCTGCTCCACTTAGGGAGAGAGGGGTCTGGAGGCTTGGAAACACTTCCAGCTCCCCCTACCCCCCCCAGGGGAGGGAGCTGGCTCCGGTGAGGGAGGAGAGAGTCAGGAACCCAAAACACCGTTCCTCCCTGCCTGTACCCCCACCCCAACTTTGCAGAAGTGAAAGAGGGAAGCAGATGGAAGGGTGAGCTGGGCCATGGCCTTGTGACTTGGGCTGGAGAAAATGCTAGGGCCCTATTCCCTGAGGTTTGTGCTCTGCCAGCTTCCCAGATCCCTGCATGGGGCAGGGAAACTTTGTGTTACCCTGAGTGGGGAGGCCAAGAAGGAGAAGCGGTTGGGCTGGGAGATCCCCAGGGTGCCTTTGCTCTTGGCTGCTCAATAGAGCAGACTCCCGTGGCCTTGGCGGGCCCCAAGTGCTCTTGCCACATTCTCTGGGTACCCTGAAAAGAGGGTCTCAGCTTGTGCCTCTCTCCTCACCACCACTTTTGGTGATTGGTTGTGTGCTCAGAGCAGTGCTGGTGGGGAGAGGATGTCCCTTGGGGAGAATTCAGAAGCCAAAGCCACCCCTCCACACATACACCTCCCACTGCCTTCCACCCAGCCCCAGGTCTGTCCCATGGAAGTGTCCAGGTCCAGGGACTTTCCTTGGCCTGGACCCTGCCCAGCCTTTACCCTCCCCAGCCAAACTCCATCTGTTTGCTTGCAGTTGCCATAACTACTCTTGGACACTGAAGCTGCCCAAGTTTCTCTCCCCACCCAGAGTGTCTCACCCTCTGCCCTCTCCCACCTCCCAGCCCAGCAAGAGGCCTAACCAAAAGGTCAAGAGTGGCAGCTACTCCCCTGGCCCTGGCTGGGGCCTTAAGAGCCCATTCCATCCCCTCTTCCTTCTGAAGGCAGTGGGATGTGGTATTCCTGGGAGTCAGGTCCCCCTACTGCCCCCCCAACAGTCCTCTGAGCAGCCTGATGGGGTGTGGTCTGGGCCTCTGACTGTCTATATCTGACACCTTACCCTGATTTTTTGGTAAAAAATAGCACATGATTTGGAGCAGTGCTTCCCGACTCCCTAGTGACTGTGAAGCTGGCCGCCCTGTGTGAGCCAGGGCTGTGGTGCAAGCTGTCTGACATTTGGCCTTGCTGGAGATTTCCTCCTCCCTACCCTGGCGCAGGGGCCCTGGGTTTCTTCTCCCTGTCCCTGCCCACTGCGTTCTCTATCCCTCCAGTGACCCAGTTGTTGCCCTTATGGAGGTGGAGGATTCCATGGAGGGCGGAGGATCTAGTTCTAGACTGCCACCTGGGAGGTGGGACTGAGCCTAGGGCGCTCTCATAGGAGGGGTGACAGGCTTCCCCCTCTGAGCCTGAAGCCTGGAATTCCTGCAGGGGGCAGGGTCCAAAGGGTGAACAGGATTTGATTGGCCAAAGAAAGAGGGAAAGTGCCAGGCCCTGGATAGGCCCTCAGGGTGGGGAGGGGTGTCTGTGTAGGTAGGGTGGTGGTAGTGGTGGTGGGGTAACCAGGAGAGGGATGAGGAACACTCTCTGCTGGAGCAGAGGGTGCAGGGGCCTCAGATGCAAAAGTGGGCTGAAGCTCGTTTGCAGGGTCCAGGCTCATGCCAGCCCCTGTCCCAAGGCCTGCGCAACTGGGATAAAGTCACTGCTGGGCCCGTCCACCAGAGCCCAGCTGGGTTGTTTCCATCCTGCCTCACCACTGGCTAACCATTGTGACCTTGGCCAGTGGACCCAGTGCCTTGGACTCTGTGGAATGGGTGACCCAGTCCTCCAAGGGGCTTGGGACTGCTGGCCAGATGTTGGGAGAACCGTCCGCTGACCAATTCACAGTGGCCAGATGAGCCTTATAGGGCTGAGCCTGGGTGTCCCTGTTGTTGTGAAATTGAGGGCATGGAGCTAAGTGACCACACAGGCCCCTCCCAGCGATGCTTCTAGTTAGTCTTATAAGCACCCCTCCTCCTCTCACCATGGCAGTGAGCCTCTGTGGTGGGGGTGGGGATGACATGGAGCAAGCCAAACAAAGGCTGGGACACAAGAGTGCCCATGGGGCCTGCTCCTGGAGCAGAGGGGGCCCTGGAAGGGTTCTTAGGGGAGACGATACCCCACTCCAGCTCCTCAGGTCTCAGGTCCAGCCAGCTTATAGAGCTGCTCCCACCCCTCCCCACCCCCGCTTGGCTCCAAGTGGTGCCAACCTGTCACTGCAGGCAGAGAAGCCAAACAAGCCATGGTACCCCAAATGGTGCTCATTAGCCTTCTATGGGGCCTCCTGCCTGGGCCCAGGATCACACTCCTACAGAGCCCCTGCCCCACCTTCTCTTGTTCTTTGGAGAGGGTAGGAGCTGGGGATTCCCCTTGGCTGAGAGATCTAGGAGGAGGGAGACAGCAGAGGGGCACAGGGGAGACCATGGCAGGGGCAGAGAGGCTGTTAACTCCCCAGGATCCTTGGTCCCCACAGGGCGCGGGTCCTGGCTGCTCTGTCTGGGCCTCCTGGTGCATGGGGGACAGGAGACCTAACTCAGAGAGAGAGAGAGAGAGAGTAGTCACTGCAAGGGGCACAGGCGTGGGCATAGGGATCCAGCTTTCACCTCTGCTTCTGCCACCTGAGGGCACGTAGGGATAGAGGGCCTGTCCTTTTCCATGAAGGTAGAGAGGGTCCTTCCTGCTTCCGTTCCCTACCCCCAGTGTCCACTTGCGGTGAAGGGCAGAGCAGGGTTCTGGGTGCCTTTCTGTCTCTCTCCATCCCTTTCCTGCTCCCCTTCCTCCCCATCTGGCATCCTCCACATCTTCTCCATCCTTTCTCCCTTCCTTCTCTTCCCCTTTTTCTACTCAACCTGTTCCCTCCTCTGTGTGTCTATTTCTTTGTGTCCACCTCTGCCGGTCTGGCTCTTGGGTCTTGTCTCTCACTGTGTCCGCCTTGAGCATCTAGAAATCTGGGCCTGTGAGTTCCTCCAGGAGCGCCGTCTATTCCTGCACAGACCCTGCTGTGCTGGTTGGAGCTGCAGTGTGGATCAGACAGTGTCTCCAATGCTCTAGAACCAGGAAGGTCCTTTGCTCAGAGCTGGGGTCGTCCCAGGACTGGAGGAAGAAGGACTCGTGGCGTCTCTCTGGAGTGGGGGAAGGGCCTGTGGCAGGGCCTCAGCCTACCTGGCCCCTCCTGCCCACCTCTGATGAGCTGCCCTTCCCAGGTGTTCAGCACCTACTCCAACGAGGACTACGATCGACGCAACGAGGATGTGGATCCCATGGCGGCCTCTGCGGAGTATGAGCTGGAGAAGCGGGTTGAGAGGTTGGAGCTGTTCCCTGTGGAGCTGGAGAAGGGTGAGAGGCTGGGTGCAGGCCACATGGGTACACTGGGCTCCCCTGGGCTCCCCTCTGGTGCCAGCCTCTGCCCAGTGCCCTTGGAGGTTCCCACAGACATGCTGGGCTTTCCCCCAACTCAGGCCCTTGGCAGCCTTTCCCAGCCCTCCCCGATCATAACTCGGAGCCACTAGCACACACCAACCCAGCCCCAGCACACCGCCACTACCTTTCCAAGGACCATATCTGCTCCTTCATTTAACATCTCCCAAGCACTGCCTGCTAGGTCCTGGGCTCTGTCGGAGGGACGGTGACAGGCAAAACCAGGCTCCCCTGGAAGGTATCTCCTCAGGGAGACCTCCGGGGAGCAGACTTGAACAGTCAGCTACTCTGTGTTCTTAGGTTCCTGGAAGGGAAGGGACGCTACTGAAGAAGCATTTAACAGGACCTGACCAGACTGGGGAGGGGGTCCCAAGGCAGTGGTGCTCGAATTGAGCTCTGAAGAGGAGGGATTCAGGGATATACAGGATAGAGGGGAGAGGCTGGCTGCATTTTCACAGTAAGGGCAGGAGACCATGGCAAGGATGTGGTCCCTTTTCTAGGATGGATTGGGAGCCATTGCAAGGCATGGGATTGGCATTCTAGAAAGACCACAGCAGACTGTGCTGCAGGAAGGGAGTTGTAAGGGGATGGGATGGCAAAGCAGGGAACGGGCGGGCCCCGAGGTAGAATCAACAGGGCCTGGCAGTTATTTGGCTGGGGTGGAGACTGCGGGGGAAGAGGAATCCAGGTGCTTCCTGGGCCTGGCACTGGTGTGTAGTGGTGCCATGCTCCAGTAAGGAGTGTTTGTGGGGGGAAGGTCAGAAGAGATGGGCCAGGCAGCTGTAACTAGAGGAGTAGGTCTCAGGAGAGAAAACCAGGCCCTTGGTCAGTGAAGCTCTGGGTATAAATGAGACTACTGAGAGAGGGAGACCAAAGGCTGAGGGCTGAGTTCTGTCACAGCCCCCATCCCATCCACACACCTATCTGCAAACACAATAGTCAGCCACACCCACGACACCCTCAGCACGCCCTGCTGCCTCTCAGCTCTTAGGATGGGGCAAAGGGCAGGGGGTGATCTAAGAGCCATCTCATTGGCCTGTTAAAAAGGGGTACACAGAACCATTCCCCTCCCCCAGTTGTGGGACATCCCCAAGCTTGGAGACTGCCTCTGAAAGGGGAGCTGCACCCTAGAGTGAGGGCTCAGGATGGAGGCCCTCCCCCAGTCCTGACCTCTTGCCTTCCTGCCCAGCAGACTCTGAGGGCCTGGGCATCAGCATCATCGGCATGGGGGCTGGCGCTGACATGGGCCTGGAGAAGCTGGGCATCTTCGTCAAGACTGTGACTGAGGGCGGCGCAGCCCATCGGGATGGCAGGTACCGCCCTTGCCCTCCCCACTCTTGCCCAAACCCCTTCCCAGCCATCCTCTGTGGGACGAGCCACTGGCCGGGGACAGGTCATTCCCTGGGAGGCTGTGTATCCTGTGTGGGTCAGGTGTTTGTAGAGCATTGCCGTGCCAGGCCCTGGGATGCAGTAGTGAACGAACAGATGGGAACTCCTCCCTCATGGTGCCTGAGTTCTGGAAGGAGGAGGGGGTGGAAGAAAGAAGAGGACTGTGTGTAGTGTTGTATGTCCTGGCCTTGGTAGGGACAGAAAGTCTGTGTGTCTGGAATAGTTTGAGCACTTCTTTCCCTTAACAAATAGTGAGTGCCTGCCTGCCGTTGGGCTGGTGCCAGGCCCCAGGCAAACACTGACAAAGGTTTTGCCCTCAGGAAGCAGACAGTGTAGTGCTGTAAACAGACGCTAGGCAAGGGACACACAAAGTGGCTGAATGAGCTGGGCGTGAAGGTACATGCCTGTCATTGCAGTACTTGGGATGCTGGGACAGGAGGATAGAAGGTTAAAGGCTGGCCTCAGCAACTTACTGAGATCTTCAGCAACTTAGCAAGACCCTGTTTCAAAATTATGAATGGCTGGGGGTATAGAATGCCCCTGGGTTCAAAATCCAGTACCAAAAAAAAAAATTGGCAAAATGGAGAAAAAATACACAACAGCATAAAATAAGAGAGCCTGACCTCTCGGGGTTTCAGAGGCTTTGGAGCTGAGAACTGAAGGTTGAACAGGAGCTAGGCCAAGCAAGTGTAGAAGGTTCCAGGCAGGGGAACTGGAAACAGGTAGATAGCTGGAGCATGGATAGCCAGGGGGACCCAGGTGTTGAGGTGACTCGGCAGTCGGTGCTGAGATGGGGCTGCTCTCTGCCTGTGTACCTGTGTGCATGCCTGTATTGAGCTGTGGCTGAAGAGGCTGAGTTCCGTAAGCCTGAGGGGTCAGGGAGGGCGTCCTGGAGCTCCGGCCAGCCCGGGCATCCTCTGTCAGCTGTTCTGCTGTGTGTGTGCTACCTAGACTAGGGAGGTGGGAAGTACTGTGGGCTATCCCCCGGGGAGGTGCAAGTGAGAAGTTGACATCAGGGGTCCTCTGTGGTGGCACCTCCAGACCCAGACCCCCTCCTGTGACAGGGATGAGTAGGTGTCTTTGGACTGGGTGACTTTGGGGTCATGTCGTTAGAGGTGTGGTTGTCCCATTCAGAGGACTTCTGTCCATTGTGGCCCAGGTGGCGTGGAGGGCACAGGGAACAGAAAGGGTGAGAGAGGCCCTGCTCTTTCATGTATTGCTGTCCCTTCTCATTTGAGCTTTGCAGAGCCTTACCCATTGTCACCTTCGATGATTTGGGGATTGTATGTGCATGCAGCAGTGTGTCCCCAAGCTCATGCTGTGTGGGGCTCAGTGCATGTGAGGCAAGTTATTTACAATAGGCCATGTCTACATTTCCATGTGGTGCCACAAGAAAAGGCCTGGAGCTCCTCGAATGGGAGGTGGGAGTACAGGAAGGAGGTGCCCAAGGGTCCCCTCACCTCCTTAGTTTCCTCAGCAGGCCAGGCTGGACCACCTTGTCTCTCCCCTTGTGTGGGGGACAGGGCTTCAGGGGCCACAGCTGGAGAGTGCGGAGGGGGCACACCTGTGTCTGTGTGGGTGGAGTGAGTGTGAGAGGGTGCTGCTGGCATCCCAGGCTTTGAGGAAGGCATCTGGGGACTCAGGTCTGGGCAGAAGTTTGTGTGCAGGAGGGTGCATGGCAGAGATGGCCTCTGAGGACATCACACCACCTATTGAGAGTGAGGGAGGAGGGGATGAGAGAGTGATTGTCATAAGAAGTATACGTGCCTTCTCTCCAGGTCCTGGACCCATGTCTGCTTGGCTTGTTCAGTGTCCTTGGCTGATATCTAGTCTTCTGTCCTTATGCATTTTATGCAGGTAGAAAAAGCACCTCAAGTTTCTGACGGCAGGAGATTTCCTCTACCCCAGTTCCACGGTTCCCCTCATGATTCCTTTAACCAATGTCACTTCCCCCAGGATCCAGGTGAACGATCTCCTGGTGGAGGTGGATGGCACCAGTCTGGTGGGAGTGACTCAGAGCTTTGCAGCCTCCGTGCTCAGGAACACCAAGGGCCGAGTGCGGTGAGAGCCCAAGGGACAGGACGGGGGGCTGCCTGCTCAATCCAGAGCTGTGCCCACAGTCCCCACCCCAGCCTGCCTTCCCATCCCGAGCTCCCCGGCACTGCTGGCCACCAGGACTCAGCTTCCCTGCCCACCACCCCTGCCCTCCACTCTGGCCTCTTGGGTTTACTCTCCTTTTCCTCTTTCTGTTTCTAACTCATTGAAGAACTGAGATGTGCAGAGTGAATATGAACCAAACTGGGTTCCCCTCATCTACAACTTTGTCCCTCTTCCTGACTGACCCCATATAATCCTGGGAAGTCTGCTCCCAGGCACACAAACCCAGGATCCGATTAGAAGCTCCCTGTGTCCATCCCAGCTCTGGCATAACATTCAGGGATCCCTTCCTGCCCCCTCCTCCAAGAGGGGCACTGCCCCCAGGAAAGGGTGGTGGGGAGAAACAGGATGTGGGTGGCCACGGAGAGGAGGGGCCGGTGCCTGGAAGTTCCACTATTTCCTCTCCATCCTAATCTCCAGTCACCATCATCCCTCCCCTTCCTGAAGCTCAGAGGCTTGGAGGGGATCCAAGAGACACCTCCACAGCCCCACCCCTGCCTCTTTCTTTCACGTGGTGGAGGAAGAGCCCCCTATGCTGGCAGCTCCTGAGCTCATGTTCCCTGCAGCCCAGCTCCAAGTTTGGCTAATATCCACCTCCCCCAAAACTGGCCAGGAGGGCTAGTGGGCCTTCCTGCCTCCCCTGGGAAGGAAACCCAGTAAAGGCCCCCTGCAACTCCATTCATTATTAACACTGCAGCCTCGGGACTCAGTCTTCTCATTTCACCTCCCCTGGGAGAGCCTGGGTTTGGGGAGGGGAGCACCAGCAAGGAAGACACCGGCATTCCCAGCTGAGGACAGGCGGGGGATGACGCTGGTGCCGCTGCAGGTTCATGATTGGCCGGGAGCGGCCTGGAGAACAGAGCGAAGTGGCCCAGCTAATTCAGCAGACCCTGGAACAGGAGCGATGGCAGCGGGAGATGATGGAGCAGAGATACGCCCAGTATGGGGAGGATGACGAGGAGGTAGGAACTCCAGGCCTGACTGGCAGCATGGTCGCCCTCTGCTGGCTAGATGAAGCAGTACAGACATCTACAGCTTCCCCAGGTCTGGTAAAGAAGCCTCAACCCCAGGGAAGCCCTCAGTCTAAGGGAGGAGAAGCAGACCCTTCCCTGAAGGAACCCCTAGTCTGATGAAAGATTCACACTTCTTTCTTCCTGGCCCTACAAGGAAAGCCCAGTTCCCTCAGAAAGCCTCCCGTCTGAGGGCAGGGCAGAGTCCCTAACCTCGGGGAACCTAATCTGAGGAGGGAGACAGGTCCAGACCTCAGGGACTGTAGTGTGTGAGGGGGACAGTGCAGGTTGTGTCTTCAGGGTCCCAGTCTTGCAGGGAAGCTACCCCTGCCCTCAAGGGACTCCCTGGTCAGCTCCAGGTCTGACATGGCAGACATGCTGGCCTCAGCTCTGGTCTCAGGGCTGCTGAGGGGGCTGGGCGGAGGGCCCATGACTCCCTGTCTCCCCTCACAGACAGGGGAATATGCCACTGACGAGGATGAGGAGCTGAGCCCCACGTTCCCGGGCGGTGAGATGGCCATCGAGGTGTTCGAGCTCGCGGAGAATGAGGATGCGCTCTCTCCTGTGGACATGGAGCCTGAGAAGCTGGTGCACAAGTTCAAGGAGGTGGGAGGAGGTCCCTGGGTGGTGGGCAAAGGCAGAGGGTGGCCTGTCCCTCCAGAGCTGAGCTGTCCTCCTCTGCCCACAGCTCCAGATCAAGCACGCTGTGACTGAGGCGGAGATCCAGCAGCTGAAAAGGAAGGTGAGGGTGCACCTGTGTGCACGAATGTGTGTGTGTGTCTTGAGCAGGTCTGAGGGCTGGAGGAAGAGTCCCCATCCTCACACCTGCACATGTTGACATGTTGACTCCACCCCCAGCACAGGCACGCCCAGAGCAGGCCCCTGTGAGGTGAGGGGACTCAACATTAGGAGCTGGAGCTCTGGGCCCATCTGCTTCACCACTTGTTTGCTGCTCTGGCTGATGAGGCAAAATACTATCAATACCATAGGACCCTTCTGAGGATTGGGATAATACTCATAAAGTTCTTAGTACACTGCTTAACACAGAGTAGGTGCTTCATCAAAAGTCAGAGTCTAGCTGGGTATGGTGGTGCATCCCTGTAATCTCACTACTTGGGAGGCTGAGGCAGGAGGCTCACAAGTTTGAGGTCGGCGGAAACTTATCAAAAAATAAAAAGGGCTGTGAGCGTAGCTTAGAGGTAGAGCACCCCTAGGTCAAATTCCCAGTACCAGAAAAAAAAATTATTATAAGTAAGAGTGTAGCCAGACGTGGTGGTGCACGCTTGTAATCCCAGCATTTGGGAGGCTGAGACCAGAGAATCCGGGTTCGTGGCCAGCCTCAGCTACCTAGTGAGGCACTCCACAACTTAGTGAGACCCTGTTTCAAAATAAAGAATAAAAAAATAGGGCTGGGGGTATAGCTCAGAGGGAGAATGCCCCTGGGTTCAATCCCCAGTACCACACACACACACAAGTAAGAGTATTAGCTATGATACTGAAGCACACTAAATTGTACCCTAGATGTCTTTGTGTTTATAATGACACATACATGTCCTCCACCTATGGGCCCAGTGACCAGTACAAACCACTCAGAGGTGCACACCCTGACACATGTCAACATGGAGCCAGGCACGCAGTATCCACAGACCTGTCCTACAGAAACAATCACAGAACAGTGCAGCCCGTGACATTCCACCCAGAGACATCCGCTGCACATGCAGCCCCACTGCCCTCCAGCACTCAGACACACAGGTGTGACCATCATTCAGACCACCTGGCCTAGGAAGAGCGTCATAAGACACGCATGGTCTCTCCTGGGCATGCGGCACAGAGGTGTTGATGCCGATGGCACCAGCTGGTGACACAGGACATACACATACATACAGAGATACACATGTACCACGCACAGGCTCACAGCACACTGGGTGCCAGCACGCCTGCTGGCGTGGAAATACATGGATTTCATATTGAAGGAGCCCCAGCTCCTACTGGGCTTCTGGGGTGGTGGGAGAGATGAGTCTGCAGGGCCACACAGACACTGTGCACCCAGGTACAGGGGCCAGAGTGTAAGCAGCTGAGGCAGAAGAAGGGCATTCCTGTCAGGAAGATACGCTGGGGCTTGAAGGCTGGCTTTGGGAGGAGGCTGTAGCAGCCATTCCTGTGGGGGGAAGAGGGACTGTGGAGTGGCTGTGGCCAGCAGCGTGCTAACTCCCCTCTCTGCCTAGGTCACTGTCTAGGAGGTGGGAGGGCATGAGAGTGGGCAGGACTGAGAGGCAGGCAAACTGGGTAGAGGTCCAGGCAGCACCTAGCAGGTGGGCCAGGCCTGGCTAGAATAGAGGGAAGGAAGGGCAGATTGGAGATGCATTTCCAGGGCTGAGATGACAGGCTGTGTGCCTGCACATGGGCCAGACATGATGAGATGAGTCAAAGATCTGTCCAGGGGCAAAGAACAAGGGACATTTAGTTCTTAGACATCCATTGAGTACCTTCTAGATGCCCGACACCGTTCAGTCCTGGTGATGGGCAAGAGCAGAGTCGACCCTTGTCCTGTGCAACGTAGTCTACACAGCAGTGACTTGCTACAAGCTGACATGGGACTCTGTAGGAGAGGATGCTTATGGAGCCCCTATAGCAGGAAGAACCTGGTCCCGCAGAAGATGGGAGTCACAGGGAACTTCTCTGGGGAAGTGATACACAGAGAAGAAAGCCAAGGGGTAAGCTGGCAGGGAATAACTAGGCTAGAGGAAGAGTAAATAAGGCATTCCTGGCAGAGGGACAGCAGTGTGCAAAGGTCCTGCAGCAAGTTTGTGGGTGTGCAGGATGGCCTGTGGGGCTGGGGCAGAGAGAAAGGGGTATTTGCAGTAAAGTGGCAGGCAGGCAAGGGCTTGAGATGGTGGCACCTTCTAACAGGTGGGCAATCAGGAAAGGAGGCATCAGTTTGTGCAGGTGTGTGGGGGGAGGTCTGGCTTGGATCATGGTGCCTATGGGAAGCTGGGAGGTAGGGCTGGAAGTTGGGAGTAAGGTTGAACTGAAGCTCAGGATTTGGCGCTCAGTGCACAGAGGCAGGTGCTTTCCCCTGAACCCCCACCCCGCCTATAGTGAGGATGGACAGAAGGTCCAATCTGAGCTATTGGGGATGGAAGTTACCTGGGAGCTGGGGGAGGGGAGGATTGTTCAGGAATCCTTAGGAGCAGGAACTGACTGTTCAGCCTGCCAGGGATGCAGAGGAGACCGAGAGCAATGATGACCTTCACCTGCCCTGCTCTTGCACATCTGTGTCACACGCTCCTTTGCTGAGGAGGCATGTGTCACTTCCATTTCACAGACGAGAGGGCTGAGGCTTGAGACAGAAGTTGCCTTACCCCAAGTCCTAGTGCCAACAGTTACTCATAGAAGCTTCTTGCCTCCAGGAGAATAGGTGCAATGACAGGGACCCTGACCTGGTGTCCTGAGGTCGAAGTCCCACCTCTTCCTTCTCTGGGTTTTAGTTCTCAGGTTCAGTCAAGGAGAATTAGTAGTTAGGGGGAGTGGGCTCCACATCTGCAGGAATCCCCTGGAGATTTCAGCCCCAATGCTAGGAGGAGGTGGCCCTGGCCTCCCCCTGGCCCCCACCAACCCAGGGCTGCTTCTCCTCCTCAGCTGCAGAGCCTGGAGCAGGAGAAGGGGCGCTGGCGGGTGGAGAAGGCGCAGCTGGAGCAGAGTGTGGAGGAGAACAAGGAGCGCATGGAGAAACTGGAGGGTTACTGGGGCGAAGCCCAGAGCCTGTGCCAGGCTGTGGATGAGCACCTGCGGGAGACCCAGGCCCAGTACCAGGCCCTGGAGCGCAAGTACAGCAAGGCCAAACGCCTCATCAAAGATTACCAACAGAAGTACGTGGTAGGGGGCTGTGGGTTCTGATCCCAAGGGAATTGAGAGGTCTTCAGTGGCAGGTCCCCCTGCACCTTCCCAGCAGCTGAGCAGGGAGACAATGAGGCCAGAGGTTGGAGGGCCCCAACGTGGGGTAGTTGGGCCTGAGATGGCTGGGTCCCAGAGCCAGCACAGGACCAGGCCTCAGAGGCCTTGGGAAAACCTGGGCCCATCTGACCTAAGGAGTGAGACAGAGCAGGCCAGGTGAAGCTGAGGACTCTGACTCTCTGGACGTCTGTCCATTACCTATCTGTAGGGAGATTGAGTTCCTGAAAAAGGAGACTGCACAGCGTCGGGTTCTGGAGGAGTCAGAGCTGGCTAGGAAGGAGGAAATGGACAAACTCCTGGATAAGGTAGGCCCTGTGGAGGCAGCAGCATGTAAAACCCTTAGCTGGCACCCACCCTGTGGACCCTGGGGTGGGGGTCATGCTACTGCCTGGGACCCTGGGGTCATGTCCTCACTTGGGGGCAGAAAGGGGGAGGACCCATGCTACTTCCCAAGCTTGAAGCCCAACCTTCTTTTCCAGATCTCAGAACTGGAAGGCAACCTGCAAACACTGAGGAATTCCAATTCTACTTAACAGGAATCATTCCTTGACCGGACAATAATAATCCCTTCCCACTGTCCTCGTTCCCCTGTCCTCATACCCCACCCCGCCCCCTTCCAGCCTGGGGACAGGTGCCCCGACTCCCCCACCCCTCCACCCCACCCCACCCCCCAGCTTCAGGGACCAGAGGGCCCATATCACAGGCCCCTTAAGGTGGCCCGGGCAGACTGGTGGCTGGAAGGGCGGCCTCCTTATTGCCCCATGGGGCTGAGGCACAGAGGCCAAGAGAAGCTGAGGGGTGGCCTGGGTGGTGGATGGACACAAGGACTGCAGACCAAACTGCCAGACTTTACAACCTCCAGCCTTCGTCTCTGGACTGGAGTGGGGCTGGGGCTCTCCCAGCATCTCACCAACTGGAGGCTGCTCCCTGCCTGTGGGGCTCCTGGGTGGCCCCTGGGCCTCTTGACTTGAGATTCTACCTTCTTGGCCCTTCCCTCTCCCTTATCATTGTGCTATCTGTTGCATTCTGACCCTCCTGCTTGGGGGGGTTGCCTTGACACCTCCCATCCCTGTCCCCTATCCCGGGAGGGATAGAGCCCACCCCAGAGCCTGAAGGCTGGGCCTGGCCCTGCACTGATCTTTCATGTATCCTTCTGGGGAGAAGGGGAGCTAGAGTAGGAAAAAGGAGCATCCAGGTCACCTGGTCCTCAGCTCCCCCTTTCCTGGAAAAGGCAGCAGGCCTCAATTTCTCCTTGTGCCTCCCCTCTCCCAGGTGCCAAATAGCCATAACCTCCTCCCGGAACTGTTCTGTGGCCTCTCCTGGTCCAGGTTTCCTGGCCAACCCTGGGAATGTCAGGGAGGAGGGGAGGTCAACTTAGGGGGACTGGCTGCAAAGAACCTGGGCTTAGGCCAGGGTGACATTTCTCCCTGAAAAGTGAGGCCCTGCCCTGCTGTGCCTAGGGTCATACCTGGAAGCCTTGTACTAACATCGCAGAGATTCAGCCTCAACCCATCCCCACCCTGCACCAATGTTTTGATTGGAGGGCAAAATTTTACTACTCATCTTTTTGGAGACCAGGGTTACCCCGCTGGTAGCCTGCTTTCTAAGTGAAATCAACTCCGTTTCCCCACTTCAACCCCAAATTGGGGCTTGGACCAAGGGAGGTGAGACCCCCCCCCAGGTCCCCTCCCCTTTCAAATCCATCTTGTTTTGCCACTTGCTCATGACCCCGCCCCATGCCTGGGGTTTTGTTCATTTTTTTAAAACAACCCTGTTCCATCTGTTTCGGCCTTTCCTTGTCCCCTGTAAATAGACCATGACATCGATCAGTATTTCTTGCCCCCCTCCGTCCCCTTCCCAGACGTGCCCCCATCCTCCCCGGAAGAGCTGGCTGTCTCGGTGCCCGGCCCCTGTGCTTCACCCCGGCAGATGGAGGGGGCGGAGCCGGGTGGGCGGGGCCACGGGCGCTTCCGGTCTCGGAGGGTCGCCGCTGCCCCGCCCTTGGAGGACCCCCGTCTCTGTACATAATATATATATGTATGTATTGTTCCCGGTTTTGTACGGACCATGCCCTCTGTCAGGTCGTCCCCATAAAAGCAGCCCCCAGAGCCTCACTGCCTGGTTTCTTGATTCGCTGGAGAGGGAGGAGGGGTCAAGCCTGCCGAGCGGACCCTCCCGCCAATGCTCGGGACCCTGGGGATTTTTCTGCAGTTTCATTCGCCCGTCAGCACTGGGGCTTTTTGTTCAGTTTGGTGTTTCTAGACAGTCCGTTGAAGCCGTAGTCACAAGGCCTCTGGAGGAATCCAGATGATGGGCCGGATATGGCTAGGTGAGTCCCAAGTCTCTCCTGAAGGCTACTCTGAAGGGAAGGCTCCCCAGAGGTGCCCTAAGGTACTGGAAGGACCAAAGATCTGGGGTGGGAGGTGACATGTCAGGGTAGTTTTGTCCTCAGGATCCTAGAGAATGTCCTATTTGCCTCTCTGGGGGCCGGCCTTGGAGGCCCTAGACAGCCTTATCCTCCCAATCAACCCCCTGGGGTATGTCTGGCTATTGCCTCTCCATCTCTGACACTAAAGGGTCTAGGAGTCAGATGCCTGAGTTCCAGGGACAAGCTTTGGTGAGTCCCACAGGTCAAGGCAGCAGGGGCAGGGCAGTTCCCAGCACAACCTTTCTTGGCACTGGTGCTGGGGTGCAAGTACAGGAGAAAACTGAAGCTCATGCACTTGGGTTCCATGACTTTTTTTTTTTTTTTTTTTTTTTTTGCAGTACTGGGGATTGAACTCAGGGACATTCTACCTCTGAGCTATACCCCCCAGCCCTATTTTTTTTATTCTTTATTTTGAAACAGGGTCTCACTTAAGTTGCTGAGGCTGGCCATGAACCTGTGATTCTCCTATCTTAGCCTCCCAAGTATTGGGATTATAAGTGTGTGCCACCATGCCCAGCTGAGTTCCATGACTTGATCCCAAGGGGATTCTCATCTTCCCCTCCCTTTGCCATAAGGAATGAAAATCCCAACCTTGGGCCCCTTAGGGTCAGCTTGGGTTCCTGAAAACACCCAAGAAGAGTGGTCTTTACCAGAACTCCGATGCCAGCTCCTGAGGCAGCCATTCCCTTGTGGATGGCTGTCATATATGTCTCAAACATGTCAGGCCAAATTCTATGATCCTTCAAAAATCCTAATTCTCTAGGACCACTGTAACACCAGTCTGGTCCTGCCCCACCCGAGGGTCACCTGGAGACCCAGGGATGGTGACCATAGCTCTCAAGGCATCTCCTCCAAAGTGGATCATCCTTGGAACCCTCTAGGAACCCTGGGGATGCTGAAAACAAATCTGGTGGTTGAATCCCATGACCATAAGCCACCAAACCATGAGGTCACAGGTCATGGTTCCAGAGTTAGAAGTCACTTCCCCAGGCCATTCAGGAAACCTTACCAAAATGTCCCAAGGCTGGACCTTCCTGGGAAGGGAGGCAGACACAGGGGTTGTACTGAGGGTCTCTGATGGTCTGGGGCTAAGCATCCAGGGTGGAGTCCAGCTGCCCCCCACTTGTCCTATTTATCAAGTCAGGGGCCTTCAAAAGGTGGGCCAAGCAGCCCCTTTTGTTTAAGCCTGTGCTGGGCAGCTGGGGGTATTGGGTATGGCTTTGCTTGTGAGTTTTTCAGGCCTGACATATGACTTACCCATGAAAAATATGTTCATGTTTGGGGCTGTGTCAGGTGACTGCAGGGGGGCCTATGTGAGGCTTGTCACCTTAGCTCCCCCTCTACCCCCTACCCAGGTCCCCTGCCCAGTTCTTGGGTGCTTCAGCAGGTTTGCCACAGCCCCAACGCTTGCCATAGTGGAGAATCAGATAAGGGGGATTTCTTCAATTTCCAGCAGTTTAGGCCTCACTTGGAACAGGGGTCCTCCCAGGTCCTGTGGCCTGGCAAGCATCCTCCCACAGAATGATCCCTTACCCCCAAGCACTGACTTTACATCCCATCATCCCCCAACCTTTTGGGATCTACAGGGGCTATATAACTAAACTGCCCCTTCCAGCCCTACATCCTGATCTCAACAGATGCCTGCAAAACATATCCTCTTTAAAGGCCCCAGATAGCCCCAATAGGCTGTCACCAGAGACACCACTCCTCCAGGTCTCCACAGTCTAGCCAGCACCTCCACTGCCAGCAGATTCTAGAGCCACCCAGAGATCCCCAAACTCCCACAGATCTCCTGGGGTGCCCTCAGCCCTCAGAGGCTATTCTGTCCTCACCTACAATCCTAGGATCATATGTTCCCACAGAGGTCTCAAACTACACCTGTAGGCCACCAGGAAGCTCTCTTTCCTTCCAGACTCTTCGCCTCTCCCCAGAGTACTGGGCCCTTTCTCCAGCATCACCACCTGCTCCTAAACAAACCACTTTCCTTCTCCTAAGCCTCTGATTTCTCCAGGTAGCAGATAATAGAAACACCTACCTCATGGGTTTATTGTGAGAATGACATTAAATAATCTGAAAAGTGCTTAGAGTGCCTGGCACACCCTACTCCCCGTGTGTAGTACCTAGTTGATGATGATTTTCTCCCCTGCTGGCCTGCCACCTCCACCACCACCATCACTACCTCCACCACCACCACCTCCAGTTCACCAGGCCCATGTCTGAGCTCACCCTGCAACCCCACCCAGCTCCAGGGCCTCCTGCCCCTAGTACTCACAGCCATCCTCCACTCCTTCCTCTTTCTCTCTCTCTCTCTCTCTCTCTCTCTCTCTCTCTCTCTCTGTCAATTCTTTGTCCAGCCAGCTCCCAAATCCTACCACGTTGTTCAATTCTACATCTTGAATACTTCCAAACTTGATCTCGACTCTTCCTGGCCCCTGTGTCACCTCTCTACAGCCTCCCAAGGAGCTTCTGCCTTCAGGATGCCTCTGCAGTCAGGTCTCCATAGAGGAGCCCAAAGGTTCTTCCCAAGATAAGCTGAGCCCCTCTCTCCTTTGCTAAGCCCCCCCCCCCATGGCTAGTAGAATACAGTGCAAATCTCCCCTCCCACCTCTGCAGCTTCAGCGCACCTTGCTCCCTGGTCCACCCACCCGCAAGCTCCCGGGGCACTTTTCCCCTAGTCAAGCCTGCAGGAGTAGCCATACAGTCACTTCCTCTAGGAATCCTCCCAGTCCCAGCGCCGGGCTGGGCCAGGTGCCCTAGAGTGCACTCTCCCTCCCACCTGAAGTGCCCTCTTGAACCGGGGCCCAACACTCTGGCTTGTGAGTCCCCCGTCTGCACTGCGAGCACCGACTGCCTGAACCGGGTTGGTTTTGTTCACCGTGGCGCCAGAGCTGGCGGCTGGGTGGATGTTTGCTGAATTAATGAATGAATGAGTGAATTGGGAGCTCTCACAGACCCTGCAGAGAAGGCAAAAGCCCAGAGGGTGCCAAGGCTGGGCCGCCTCCGCGACTCGTGCCCCGCCCCCGCGCAGACTCCGGTGCGCGGCATCTCCCGCAGGCAGAAAAGTAGCTGCAACTCGGATCCCCCGAACCGGCCGTGGCGCCCACCGCCCCCTCCCGCTCCATCCTCGCCGCCTCCGCCCCCTCACGTCCTCCCTCCCTCCCGCTCTTTGTCTCCGGGGCTCCTGGCCTCCCCACCACGCGGACCCGGCATTGCCCCTTCCCCAGGAACCCCCGCCGCCCCGGCACCCAAGACGCCGCGCGGATCAGCCTGCCAGGCTGGGGGCCCGGCGACTGGCCCGACCTGGAGGGGGCGGGGCGGGAGGTGGCGCTCTCTCCCTTTCTCTCTCTCTCTCTCTCTCTCTCTCTCTCTCTCTCTCTCACACACACACACACACACACACACACACACACACACACACACACATACACACACACGCGCGCGCGCGCACACGCACGCACACACGGAGCATCCTCCCGTCAGGTCTCCGGGTCCAGCCCCGCCCGCGCCTCCTGCTTCCTGCAAACCTTCTTCCTCGGCCCTAAACTCCCCCCATCCTCGCTCTTCCTTCCGGCTCCAGGACCCTCCTCGCCGACCCCCACCCCTTCCCCGGGATGGAGCGGCTTGAGCCCGCCCGGAGCCCCCCGCGGCCGGGGTGACAGTCCCCCGCCCCTCTCGCGCCCGGCCTCCCCGCCTGGAGCACCATGGGCCTGAGGGGTTCCCGAGGAGCCAGACGCTGAAGATGACCGATGCTGAAGGTGAGGGGCCAGGCCCCCTGGGGTGGACGGGGAAGAGGGGCCGGGGACTACTTGGCTCGTGGCGGGACCCTGAGTGGGGTCGGATGGGGCCGAGCGACGCGGGCCTTTCTTCCCCTCTATCCCTAGGGGGACCGCACGGGGCTGGGGAGCTGGGCTGTCAGGGGAGGGGGCGGAGATAGGATTTGTGTCCCTAATCCCCTCCCTCTCTCCCGGGGAAATTAATATAAAACTGGCGTGGGGGGAGGGGGAGAGGACTTAACTCCTTCTTATCCAGTGCGAATTGGACGGGTGGGTTACAGATTAAACTGGCCACCCGCTGTGATTGGGGAGAGGGGGCCTGGGAGTGGAGTAGGTGTCTGTCCGCCCCACCCCATCTCCAGCGGCACTTTGAGGGGATGCGGGACTCTGGAGGACTGCCCCAAGCCTGGGACAAGCGGCAGGCTGGCCGCAAGGGGAGGGGCGCAGCCTCCCTAGTTCCACTACAGCTCCCCCCAGCCTCGCCTCCCTTCCGCCCTTCCCCGCCTTTCCCAGTTGCACTTCTCTCCCTTCGCTGGCGGTCTTTCTCTCTCCCTTCTTCCTGGGCTCCTTTCTCTCCTCTTGCCCGCCCTGCAGTGGCTCTCTCCCCTTAGTGCTCCCCAGCGCCGGCCTCACGCAGGGCCGCCCAGCCCTCCCCTCCTCTATGGCTGGCCCTGGCTGGCTCACGGGTTCCTTCTTGCTCTTTCTTCTCAGCCCCCTTTGGACTCTCCAATCTCTAGGTCCCTGTTTGTTCCTACTCCTGCTCCCTCCCCCAGGCTGTGCACCTTCCCCTTTTCTTTCTCTTTCTCCTTCCCTTGGGTGCCAGGTATCTTGGAGCTCACCTGCCTCCCTTTCTCCCAGAGAAGAGTCAGAGATCACTGATGCTCCTCCAGGAATTGGAAGCTGGGGTTAGGGAGTGGTTTGGTAATGTGGGTGCCCAGAGGAGCCTATTCTTTTCCATCCGTATGAGGTTACCTGGTTGAATATCTAGGACGCACATGTGTGTGTGTGTGTGTGTGTGTGTGTGTGTGTGTGTGTAGAAGTAGGGGTAGGGGGTGGGGTGGGGGTGGGTGTCCAAGTTTCCAAGGCTTGGTTTTAAAAAGGAAAGGGTTTGGGTGGTAGTTGTACCTGGTGATCTCCTGGGTACTGAGTTTCCCTAGAGTTCTCCATGGGGTGCTGTAGGGAAGGTCCCACACATACCCTAGGGTGCTGGCTGTTGAAAGGAGAGAAAGTAGTTTGTGCCCAATCAGGATGGACTGAGAGTGGGTGTGAGCTGGGAGCCCCAGCCTACCCTGGCACATTGAAAACACTTCCACGGACAGGAGAGTCTCAGCCCTGGGCTGGGGCCTTGAATAAAGAACTCATGGGCTCTCCATTCTCAGTGTCTGAGAGAGGAGGCAATACCACTGCCCTCAGAGGCCCCCCATTCTGATGGGATAGGCAGTTCCTATCTTTAGAGACACTAGTCTGATAAAAGAATACAGGGCCGCAGGGAGCGCCCATCTGATGTGGGGGGGAGAAGACCCGTACAGGGAATCTAGAAGGATGAAAAATTCATTTCCCAGTGGTTGGAGCAGGGTAGATTTAGAAGCTATGTAGACAAATGGGAGGAAAGAGCTCCCTAGGACAGCCTTCTGGAGGAAGTAGCTGCTGGGTTGTAGTCAGATAAGGCTTTGTGAGCCAACTAGGAGATTTGTTCCTTTTTAGAGGCAGCCTCCCTTCCCATCTGGTCCCTTAGGACAGGAAGAAATGTTCTTGAGCTTGGCTGTTAGTCCCCAGAATTCAACAGTGGCAGGAGGGTTCTTGGAGTGTACACCCCTAACTCCTCCCACACCTCATTTCCTACTCAGCCCCAGGAATCCATGGAGTCTGGGGTGGAGGTAGTTTTAATGGTTCCCCTAATCCTAAGCAGTATGGACCAGCTCCCCTTCCTCTACCCTGCCCCTTCCTGCAGCAGTGTCCTTTCCTTAGGAGTACCCTCAGAGCTCCCTGCCATACCCCAGAATAGAGTTGAGAGGCAGGAGATGGGGTCAAGGCAGAGTTCTGCTTCTTATCCCCTGCATCTCATCAGTTTTCTCATCTATAAAGTGGGGATACTAAGATTCCAAGCCCACCAGCTCACAGTAAGTAACAGAAGAGAAAGGGCAGAGGGCATGTGGCCTAGCTTCCCCACGCCTATCAAGTGTGTGGTCTAGCCCAGTGCCCTGCCTTTCTCCTGGGGACGTGATTTAACTGGAGATCATATCTCAGCCGTGCAGTGTTCGCCTTTCTTAAACCATCAGTGACCCCTGAGCTTCCTCCCTCTTGTCTCATCTGCTAGGAAGGCTACCTAAATTGTTTCTGCTGCTTGTATCTTGCTTCCCTATCTGCCGTTCCTTCTTACTTCCCACCATCCAAACAACAGCAGCCTTATCTATCCACACTCCTTCCCAGAACATACTTGATGCTTCCGCTTGTTGGCTGTCCACTGTTCTGCTGTGAGTACTCTTCTTACCCTCCCGCATCTGTGCGTCGTCAAGAACTGTGAGAACTGTGTGCCTGCCTAGAACAGTGGCCCCGCTGCTGGTGCCAACTTCCTGAACAGCTCATGTTCAGAAAGGCAGGTGGTGAGGGCCCCAGTATGGAGGGTGAGAAGGGGGAGGCAGGATTGGATGGTGGGTGGAGGATAGATGCAGAATTGATAGATGCAAAGATGGGTAGATGGATAGACTGGTAGATGATGGATGGATGGATGGATGGATGGATGGATGGATGGATACGTGAGCAAGAGGATGGGTAGATAAGTAGGTAGGTAAGTAGGTAGATAGAAGAACCTGGGTTCTGATTCTGTATTTGCCACTAACTTGCTGTACAATCTTGGCCCAGCCACATCATGCTGGTTCCTTTATTTGTAAAATGAGAAGATTGAATTTACTAATCTCCATGACTTCTAGATTTGATGTTGGACAGTTTGTGATGATTGAAAGTTCTTAGGGGATGCTAAGATGGGAAAGCTCAAGACAGTGAAGGGACAATGCAAAGCCCCAGGGCCCTGCCCACATCTGCATCCTGGGTGGGCTTCAGCTTGACCCTTCTCTTTATGCCTTCTGCCCCATCACCCCCAGTCTAGAGGAGGACTCAGATTGCTTCTCTTCCAGGGGCTGCTGGAGGAAGAGTTTTAAGGGATGGAGAGGGGCCAGCGAGCCAGAAGTAGGTAGACATTGGCCTCTTCCCTTGCTGTGACCAACTTGAACTTCTTATCCAGGGTCTCTTTCTTTCTCTCTCTCTGCTTGTCCTTTCCAGCTCTCTTGAGTCATGGCTTCTTCAAAGCTCCGAGAACCCGCGGATGAGGTTTTTGGTAAGTCCTGTGAGGCTCTTTCTCTAGCAGTAGACTCAGTCATGGAACACTACCTTCCAAGGCCACTAAGCACTGAGTGGGGGAGGGCAGACGTTGGGGCTATGGGTGTGTGTGTGTGTGTGTGTGTGTGTGTGTGTGTGTGTGTGATGGCCTGACACTGTCACCACTATCTTAGTGGATGTGCCAGTTACAACAACAATAAAGGTCTTCGTCGATTAAGCGCTTATCTTATGCCACATACTAGGCCACCCCCCCTATTGCATGTGCACTGTATTATTTAATTCTCCCAATAAGGCTACCAAGTAAGTTCATTTTGCAGACAAGGAGTATCAAATGCAAAGTGCTGAAATGACTTGCAGATCACATGGCAAGTTAGTGGCAGCACTGGGACCAGAACCCCAGACTGGCTGACTCCCTGCTCTTACTGTGCTGTACATACTTTGCATGGGAACTTACCCTGCAGGGCTAGGCACTGAAACCAAGTGCAACGCACACTCGGTCTCAGTATTCTCAGACTGGCTGCCTCATCCTGGCCTGTACACCCACATCCTCAACACACACACACACACACACACACACACACACACACACACACACGCACACGCACCTGTACCATCATTTGGAAATAGACTACCCCAGCAGGGCAGAGTTCCCAGTGGGCCCTGGGGTGGAAAGGCCGTTTCCCAGCTGGATTTGGATGGAGAAGTTCTCCCAGTCTGGAGGGACTCCTTTCATGGAATGCCACAGGGCTCCCAGCTTCTCCTCCCTTCCCTTCCTCCTGTGTCTCCCTGCCTCCTCTCCTCTTCCCTGCCATTGCCACTGGCCTGGTGTGGCCAGGTCTGTCGCCTCCTGGCTTTTGGGAAACACTGCTTCCCATCCTGGGTGTCCTGGGCCTCAGTCTCCAAATCCCTCTGTCCTCACACAGGTCCAGCCTAGCCCCCGGCCTGACAGGTGAGCCCTCCCTCCCCTGGGCTTCTCTGCCTCTACTCCTCTTCCCTCTCCCCCCTCAGCTCCTCACCCAGTCCCTTCCTGTTTTCCCTGCTCTTTGCTGAGGTAGCTGAGCCTGGCTTCCTGATGCAAAAGGCAATTAAATATTCATTACTTCCACTGCCCAGGGCCAGGAGGGGAAGAAGAGGGGAGAGAAGGCTGAGGGAGTGGAGAAAAGGGAAAAAATGGAAGGGGTTGAGGGTCCTGATAGACCAAGAGACCTAGAAGAGGCTGACCCCACCTGGCCTCCAGGCCTCCAAGCCCCAGAGATGTCTTTGTTGTCTAGACTCTCCTAGGTAAGATGACTGTGGTGCCCAGAGCCAGGAGCAAAGGGTTCATCTCCCTAGAATAGCAGAGTGCAGGAGGGTAGAGGATGCAGGGGCACTGGCCTGGGGACCAGGGGATGTGGGTACCATCCTTAACTCCCCCCACGCCCTAGGCCAAACCTTTCCCCTGAGCTTCAGTTTCCCCACCCCTACAACTAGGGATTGCACTCATCTGAGGAGTGCTTTGGAAAAGATGTAGCTGTTTGGTGGTTACAAACAGGCCAGACTGCCTGTCTAACCCTGGCTGCTCTTGCCAGCTCTGTGCCCCCGGGCAAATTAAGGCTGCCCTGGGGATTCCTGGAGTCCCTTCCTCATAGGGTTGCAGGAGGTTTAAATGAGCTAGAAATTGTGCAGCACTTAGAGCAGGGCCCAGCACAGGAAGCGCTCAGTAAGGATCAGCTATTACTGTTCTACAGTTCAGTCCTCAGTCCTTGCTGCTTCTAGGACCCAACGTGCCTGGAGCCTGCTTCGGGGGCTGGGAAAGGAGGGCCCTCTCCAGGCAGAAGTGAAGCAGGTGCCACTGAGGGACCAGAGGACCAAGTCAAACCTGGATCCAAGAGAGCAGTCCATCTCACAGTAACTGTCTCCTTGGTGCCCCAGTCGCTCTTCCTAGACAACTACAAACAACAGCCTCTCTGTGTCCACAACTGCCTTTAACCAGCCCATTCCAGGGTCTCTGCAGGCCGTACTGGACTCCTGGCTGCTCCTCAGACACCCAAGCCCGAGCCCAAGCCTGCACCGTCCCCTCTCCTTAGAAGAGGGGTTTTTATCTAACATTATCTCTTTTAGGGGGAGTTCTAGGGATTGAATCTATAGGCATTTTACCTCTAAGCTACACTCCCACCCATTTTGTGTATATGTGTTTCTGTGTGTGGGGGGGTACTGGGTATTGGACCCAGGGACATTGTACCTCTGAGCTACACCCCTAACCTCTTTTATGTTTTTGTTTGGAAACAGGGTCTCACTAGGTTGCTGAGAGTCTTCCTATGTTGCTGAGGCTGTCCTTGAACTTGTGATACTTCTGTCTCAGCCTCCCAAGTACTAGGATTATTGTAGGTTCCCACCAGCATCCCTGGCTCCCAGCCCTTTTTTTTTTGGCGGTACTGGGGATTGAACTCAGGGGCATTCTACCTCCGAGCTATACCCTCAGCTTTTTATTTTATTTTTTATTCTTTATTTTTTTATTCTTTATTTTGAAACTGAGTCTCACTAAGTTGCAGAGTGCCTCACTAGGTAGCTGAGGCTGGCCTTGAGGCTGGCAGATCCTCCGGTCTCAGCCTCCCGAATGCTGGGATTACAAGCATGCGCCACCACGCCCGGCCCCAGACCTTTTTTAAATTTTGTCTTTTGAAACAAGGTCTCAATAAGTTGCTAAGGGCCTCACTAAGTTACTGAGGCTGGCCTCGAACCTGAGATCTTCCGGTTTCAGCCTCCCAGCTACTGAGATTACAGGAGTGCGCACTGTGCCTGGCGCAACCTCAGCTCTTTCTTGTCTCCCTAGACCTCAGTATTGCTACTTAATCTAAAATAGATGCTCCCAGTCACTCTTTGTCTCCATTCATTCAGCAAAGATCCACAGAGCTCCTCACATGTGCCAGGCTGTGTTCCAGGCTCTGGGGAGACCACAAGGAACCAGCCAAGTCACTGTCCCCGGGAGCATGACTTCCAGTGCAGGGCAGGAACACAGATCACACAGAGACAAACAAGTCTGGTGTCCGTGTGCGGAAGTGAGCTTGGCTCGTGGAAGGGAGGCTTTGCTTCAGCACACTAAGCCCTCTGCAGGGCCCTGCACCAGGGCTTCATGACACACTGGCTGGTAAGGGCTTTCCCCTCTGCGGCCATTCCCAGCAGACCCTGACCCTATTGGGAGGAGCAGGCGATGTGTAGAATCAGTTGGCCAGAGGAAGAAAGGTGGAGTGGTGGCCCATGGGAGGGAGGGCAGGCTGGGGCCCTGGCGGGAATGCAGGCAGAAGCAGGTGCATATACAGGTAGACACACAAGTTTGCTAGAAGGAATTCAGTATTGCTCCCACCATTGACAGTGATGCCTGTTAGGCAGTCACTAAGTCACAGACATTATGACAAAGCACTCTATATGAATTATCTTATTTAATGCTCATAGCAATGTTCTAAGGAAGATATTGCTAGTTTGACTCCATTTTACAGGTGAGTCATATAAGCCAGTACTTATATGTATAAGTAAGTTGCCCAGGGTCACCCAGCCACTAAGCAACAGAATTGGACCTGGTCTGGGTCATCCAGCCCCAGAGCTTATGCATTTATTCATGATGTGATATAACAGCATGTAAGAGGAGTCTGCGCACAGAAAGGTGGGCTGGGTCCCTGGGCCTTGATCAAAAGGTTAAGGAGCTAGACTTTATACTGTTGGCTCTGGGATTCCTCCTGCCCCAGAGGGTTTCAAAGCAGGAGGGTACAGGATATAGCCAGAAATGTGCTTTAAAGGTTTCTTTTAGCCAGATGTGGTGGTGCATGTTTGTAATCCCACTACTTGGGAGGCTAAGGCAGGAGGATTGAAGTTTCAAGGACAGGTTCAGCAAGTATCGAGACTCTTACCAACCTGGTGAGACCTTGTTTCAAAATAAAAATAGAATAGGGCAGGGGATGTAGCTTGGAGGTAGAATGCCTCTGGGTTCAACTCCCAGCACCAAAAAGAAAAGGGCTGGGGGTACAGCTTGGAGGTGTATCCAAACCCCAGTAACCCCCCCCTCCCACAGACACACATAAAAGTTCCTTTTAGCTTTAGCTTGTAGAAGGGGCAGGGAGGGAAGGACAGACAGATAGGGAAGCCACACTCCAGGATGGCTGCTGGTGGAGGTGGGGGCAGCTGACAGAGACCTGAGCTAAGGCAGTTCAGAGGAGGAGCAGTCCCCAGTCCTGGGGGTAATATATATGTACACACACACACACACACACACACACACACACACACACACACACCAGGCAAGGTGGCACATACTTGTAATCCTAGCACTTGGGAGGCTGAGACAGGAAGATCATAGGTTTGTGGCCAGCCTCAGCAATTTAGTGTGCCCTCAGCAACTTAGTGAGACCTTGTTTCCAAATAAAAAATAAAATAGGGCTGCTGGGCATGGTGGTACATGCCCGTAATCCCAGTACTTGGAAGGCTGAGACAGGAGGATTGAAAGTTTACAGCCAGCCTCAGCAACTTGGTGAGGCCATCCGAAACTTGGTGAGACCCTCCCTGTTTCCAAATAAAAAGTAAAATAGGAGGGCTGGAGGGTGTAACTTGAAGGTAGAAAGCCCCTAGGTTCCAGCACCACAAAAGAAAAAAAATAGGGCTGGGGTGTAGCTCAGAGGCAGAATGTCCCTGGGTTCAATCCCCAGTACCCCCGCCACAATATGTATGTATGTGTGTATATATACATATTATATATAAATTACATGTATGTATATATACACACATAAATTTATATATATTTATAGTTTTTTGTTTTTTGTTTTTTTGCGGTACTGGGGATTGAACTTAGGGGCATTCTACCTCTGAGCTACACCCCCAGCCCTATTTTTTTTATTCTTTATTTTGAAACAGGGTCTCACTAAGTTGCAGAGGGCCTCACTAGGTAGCTGAGGCTGGCCGCGAACCCGGATCCTCCAGTCTCAGCCTCCCAAATGCTGGGATTACAAGCGTGTGCCACCACGCCCGGCTGTATTTATAGTATTTACTGAACACCTACTATATGTCGGGCACTGTACTATACCTATGGTAGAACAAAATAGAGAAAAATATGTCCTATGGAGCTGACATTCTAATGGGTAGAGAGACAATACATGTAATTAAAGTATCCAATATGTCAGAGAGTGATAACTGATATGGGGAAAAAAATCAGAGTATGGTTTTGTAGTATACGTGGGAGGGTGTCCTACTTGGGCAGTCAGGCAGTGCCTCTGTGAGAAAAATCATTTGAGCAAAGACCTAAAGGAGGTAAAGGAAGAACCATGCAGAAATTTGTGGCAACAGCCTTGCAGGAAGAGAAAGAAGTGCAAAGGCCCTTACACGCCTGTGTAAGGGAGGGTGGCTGGAGGGAAGGAGAGAAGCAAAAGCTCAGAGAGGTGAGGGGAGCACAGACTGGGTCTCAGAGGCCACTGGGAGAACTTTGTCTCTTCCTCTGCATGAGATGGGAAGTCACTGGAGGGTGCTGAGCAGAGTGACAGGGCTGCCATGTTTCATTAGGGTCACTCTGGCTGCAGTGTTGAAAATAGACTGTAAATGGGAACAGGAGGGGAAAGAAGACCAGCAAGGAGGCTTTTTGTAAAAACCAAGGCAAGAGATGATGGTACCTGGCTGAGTTCTCCCTTCCCCTCCTGTTTTCTCTCCTTCTCTCCATATGCATATATGTACAGGTGTGTGTATACTCACTCACAAACAATATTTTGTGAAAACCTCAACCATGTTCAGAAGGAGAGAGAACACAATGTCCTCTATCATGTACTGGTCACTCGTCAACAGCGGTCAACTTGCAGCCAGTCACATTTCACCTCTGTTCCTTTCCATTCTCCACCTCTATTGCATGTGTGTGCTTGTGTGTATGAGTGTGTGTGTGTGTGCATGTGTGTGTTTGCGTGTGTGTGTGAAGATTGAACTCAGGGCTTCATGCATGCTAGACAAGCATTCTACCCCTGAGCCACATCCCCAGCCTGCTCTGGATTATTTTGAACGTAATCCAAGACATCATTTCACTTCACTATTAATATTTCAGTATGTCTAGATGCAAAAGTAGAGCTAACAGGAATTCTGGCTGGATCTGTTTGTAGGATGGGAGAGGAAGAGGTCAAGAATGACCCCAGGGGTTTGGCCTGAGAAACTGGAGGGATGGAGCGGCCATTCGCCAAGATGGGGAGACTGGGAGGGAGAAGCCAGGGGTTGGGATTCGGCATGGAAGTTGAAGCCCAGTGGACATCCAGATGGAGGCTGAGGGAGGAGGCTAGCTCAGAGCTGCCCTGCTTGGGTGAATTGGGTGGGGGATGGGACCTTTCACTGAACCAGGGAAGAGAAGAGACACCTGTTGGGGAGGCACGGTCACAGGCTCATCTTGATGTGCTATTTGAGGCACCTGGGAGCCGCTGACATGGCAAGTTCCCTGGCAGGTGCCCTAGTGCCTGGGCTTGGAATTCAGGGGAGAGGACAGGGTTAGAAATAGACATAAATGGTCATTAAGTTAGGGGTGGCTTTGGGGGTATCTGCAGAAAAAAGAGACAAGAAAGACAGGGTGTGCATGAGGGATGGAATGAGGTCTCAGAGATCACAAGAGAGGAGTGGGGAAGAAAGGTCTCGACCTATCATCCTGAGGCCCAGGAAGAATCTGTTCTGTCTGGAGATCCCAGTGCTAAGGTTAGGACCAGGACAGAGAGAAGGCTTCATTCCCAGGGCTGCACACGAAAAGTGAAACTGTAACCAACACTTTAATGCATGGCCAGCTGCCTTTGCCTGCTCTTCTTCCAGGTCATCATGCAGGGCCTAGCGCTGGCCACAGAGCCCAGGACAGGAGGGACGGGCTTCGGGGGCCTGCTGGGGTCTTCCTTCCTGCAACTGCCACTGGCTTGAGGGGGGGAAGGTCCCTCTGCTTCACTTCTCCTGCAGGTTCCACATGCTCAGCAATGCTATCCCTGAATGTGACCGTGTGTGGCATAGCAAGTGTCCCCCAGAGCCAGCTTCTGGGGTCAGCCTAGCCAGACTCAAACCCCAGGCTATTTCTAGCTGATGGCTAATGACTTGACCCCTCTGAGCCTCGGTTTGCTCAGCTATAAAATGTGGATCATAGCTATGGTAACCTCCTATCTCCCCGGGGTTGTTTTTAATAAGAGATGATGTGTGTGCAGTGTCCGGTGCATAGTAAGTGCTTCTTAAGTGGCAGTCATGACCTCTGCAGCCTCATCCCCTGGTCCTTCTCCCCACATGCCAGGAGGTCCCAGCCCTGCTTCTAACATTGCAGTCCTGGCCATGGCCACCTCATCATTTGCAAACTCCCTCAGACCTCAGGACCCAGGTTGGCCTGCTCTGTGCTCTGAGTCTTCACGCGGGCTCAGCCTGCTCTCTGTGCTGACAGGGCTGGCTTCCCCTGCCTGGGGGACACCCTGTGCTTCATCTAGACTCACAGTGCTTGGCACTCAGAAGCACTGGGTGAGTGTCTGGGATGTGACTGCAGCTGGCCACCTGGGGTGGGCCTCTGGATTCACCACCCTCTTGTGATTGGTTTCCACTCCCTTCACCTGGTTCGCAGACCTGGACTTGGCTGTGCCAGAGACCGCCAGACTGGACAGCAGTTTACACAAGGCCCGGGCCCAGCTGCTGGCCAAGGGCCGGAGACACCGGCCATCTCGCTCCAGGCTTCGGGACAGTGCCAGCTCTGCTGAGGACGGTGAAGGCTCCGATGGGCCTGGAGGCAAGGTTGGGGCGCACCCCCTCCCACATACCCCTCTTGCTCTCAGACTATCCCTGCCCTTCTAGGGAAGCCATACCCTAGGACATATGACATAGTGGGTTGTTTTGTGTTTGTGGTGATGGGGATTGAGCCCAGTGTTTCAAGCGTGCTAGCAAGAGCTCTATCCAAAGCTACATTCCCAGCCCTAATGGCATCCTTTTAAAGAAGGTATTGCCCCATTTTATAGATGAGGAAGCTAAGGCCAGGAGAGGCTCAGTAACAGTCACATAGTAAGCAAAGGGGACAGACCCCAAGCCCACCCTATGCAACTCCAAGCTCCTGGTTCCCACCCCTCCCTGGCCGGCCACCCCGTTGCCCCAGGCTCCAGGAAACTCTCCCTCCAGCCCCCAGAAGGAGTTGAGAGTTGGGGCTCCCCGCCAGGCAATTCCAGCACAGTGGCCTGGGTGAACAGGTCCCCCCCCCCCCCCCCCGCCTGCCCCCGGGAATGGAGGAGGAGAGTTCTTGGTGAGCAGCTGCTCTTCTCCAGGTGACCGACGGCTGCGGGAGCCCCCTGCACCGGCTGCGCTCGCCTCTGCACTCTGGCCCGGGCTCCCCGGCTGGAGGCTCTTTCTGCCTGGAGCCTCCTGGTTTGCGGCGCAGCCTGGACGAGGACGAGCCGCCACCCTCGCCGCTCACACGCTACCGGCCGCTGCACAACGCCGCCTCGCACGAGGGCCTGGCCGCCGCCTCCAGCTCGCCGCCCCGCTCGGCGCCCTCCTCAGATAGCTCCCCCAGTTTCGTCCGCCGGTACCCGCGCGCGGAACCGCACAGCGAAGGTGAGCGCGGCCCGCTTGGCGTCCCCTGCCGGAGCGCAGCGAGACTACAGCAGCCCCGAGGGTGCCCCGGACCAAGACTCGGGCTGGGTCGGCCTCCTGAGACAAGATGGCTTCGGGGAGCTGGGGAGAAGGAACACCAGGGCTCATTCATTCATTTACAGAGCGCTGACTATATGCCAGGCACTGTTGGGCCCTAGGATGCAAACTGGGCAAACAGAGGCAGTCCTTCTCCTCTTGGGGTGTGTAGCTTAGGAGAGACTCAAGGTGTCCCCTAAGTGTAGAGTGACAAACTATTGTAAGTGCTATGCAGGAAAGGCTCATGGTGGGAGAAGAGCCTGTATCGGGGTGCCTGACCTCATTGGAAGCATCCTCGCAGGCCTCTGAGGAAGCAACGTTTGAGCCAAAATTGGAAGACTGGGAGAAGCTGAGCAGGATAAAACTAACAGTAAATAGTAGTGGCCCCTACCTTTTCAGTTTGCAAAGTGCTTTCCAGTTTTACAAACTGGAAAAGTTTTCCTAAGCATCCCATCAAGTGCCATAAATGGGCAGGTGTTATTATTCCACCACCCCCTTTTTAAGTAATACTGGGATTAAACCCAGGGGCCTTCTACGTCTGAGCTACGCCCTCAGCCACATTTTATTTTTGTATTGAAGCAGGGTCTTTCTAGGTTGCTGAGAGTTTCACTACATTGCCGAGGCTGTCCTCGAATCTGTGATCCTCCTGTCTCAGCCTCCCAAGTACTGGGATTACCGGCATGCACCACTACACTCGGCTATTATCCCCATATTTGAAATGATGGAAGCTCAGAGGGGTAAAATGACTTACCCTAGATCATGCAGCCGGTGAAGGGCACCAGAGCCAGGTTGCCTAAGTCTAGGGAACTTCTAAAACCCCACTCTGGCAGCCAAAGAAGGCAGGCAAGGCACGCCATTGGCTATTTCTCTCTCCCCTGGAAAGATGACAGCCGGGATGCCAGCCCTCCTGAGCCTGCCAGCCCCACCATTGGCCTGGATAAGAAAACTCGCAGAAAGTTCCTGGACCTGGGGTGAGTGGGGGAGGGGCTTGGAGCTCTTGGGGTAGGGGTGGCACAGCGGGCAGCTCTGCCCCATTCTCCCTTGCCCTCCCCACAGGGTCACCCTCCGCCGAGCGTCCACTGGCAAGAGCCGGAAGGAGAAGGGCAGCAACCGTCTGTCCATGGGCAGCAGGTAAGAGGTCCCCACAGCACCCACCATGGCTCCCAAGCTCCCCGTGGGGCCCACACCCATGCTGGATGTTCTTTCCACAGGGAGTCGGTGGAGGGGTCTGGCAGGTCAGGGGGCTCCCCGTTCCTGCCCTTTTCCTGGTTCACAGACAGCGGGAAGTGCTCCGCATCCTCAGGCAGTGCCACCTCCCCCGCCTGCTCCCCTAAACACGAGGGCTTCAGCCCCAAGAAGTCAGCTTCCCAGGTAAGCAAGTCCAGGACTTTCTTGCCCCCCAAATCGCCCCTAGACTCAGGTGACATGAGGACATACATCACCCTGGCTCAGGCTGGGATCCAGGCCTTCCTGGAGACCATTTATCCATCATGGAGCCACTGTGTGATGCATTACTTCATCCATCCTCTGAGTTCATTCATCTGGTTGCTCACTTGTATTCTGAATAATTCATTGCTTGATTCATTCATTGCTTCCCCCATTCAACACTCATCTCTGAACACTACTGATTCTTCTACCGCTTATCCAGCCTGAGGTCTCCCTTCCTGCTGCCTGTTCTGCCTGGCTCCATTTTGACACCACATCCTGTTGGAGGCTGGGCCACCTGCTTGGTAGCAGGAAGCTTCAGAAATACAGAGATGAATAGGACCCCAACTCTGAGAGCTCTGCAAACTCACAGCCCTGTGAGAGGAGTGAGACCCAGTAACAGAATCAACGCTGACCATCTGCTTATGTTCACACGGCGCTCTACAGTTTACAAAGACCCACACACACACATTTTTACTTCAACAGTGAGATAAGGAGGGCAGGCACACTCCTCCCCACTATACAGATGAGCAGAAAGCCCAGAGAGAAGAGAGAGAAGGGACTTGCTCATGGACCACACAGACTTCATTGGGAAGCTTTACTGCCTGCAGCTCAGTGCTTGCTCTGGGGTTCTGCTCCTTACAAGCAGCCTGGGCAAGGGAGAGGATCAGAAAGCTGGCAGTTCAGGAGACAGTGTCCCTTTGGACTTGGGGCTTTCCTTCTTCATCCCTCCCTGCACATCCTTCCTCTGTCCTTCTCTTGTGCTGGGCCTTGGGGACACCGTGGTAAGCAAGACACAGCCCAGGCCCTCATGGTCCAGCAAGGGCACCCACAGCCAGGGCACTAGAGATCAGGAGGGAGGCACCAACCAGGAACACCTGACCCAGCCTGGAAATTCTGGTGGCTGCCCATAGGAAGCACCTGACACCTCCTCCATTCCTGAGAACTCTTCTGTGTGGTTTAGTTCTAGCCCCACATCCTCCAGATGGCTGCATCCCTCCCAGAGGCCTCCGGTCCCGATGGTGACACAAGTCACAGTGGCCTGTGCCTGTGTGCCTGCCCAGCTCCTGGTTCATAAACAGGGAGGCACTGCTGGTGGCTAGTCCAGGACTTCAGCTCCATCTGGACAGGGTGGTGGGTTATCTCACCCCTCAGCAGCACACATTCCTTCCCATGTAGGAATCCACCCTGAGCGATGACTCCACACCCCCCAGCAGCAGCCCCAAGATACCGAGTGGTCCTCGGCAGGAAGCCAAGTGCTCCTACCCATACCACACGCTGTCGCAGTCTTCAGATGAGGTGAGCCAGGCTGCCCAGCGTGTTGGAGGGAGCCCCGCCAGCTGGCTCTGCCAGCTGTACACACCACAGGCTGAGCCTCCACCCTTGTTCTCCTTTGTTTCGGTCCCAGTTCCTGGATGAGGCCCTCCCCACGGTCCAGCACTGGACCAGCCAGGAGGTGGGCCAGTGGCTGCACAGCCTCAACCTGGAGCAGTACGCCGCTGAGTTTGCTGCCCGGCAGGTGGATGGGCCGCAGCTACTGCAGCTGGATGGAAGCAAACTGAAGGTGGGTCAGAGTGCAAGGGTCATGGCCCCACTAGAGCTTGAGGCAACCTTCCAAGATGGAGACCCCCCCCCCTCATTCTGTCCTTTGACGCTCAGCCCAGCCTCCTGGGCTGACCTGTCCGCTCCCTCCCCAGCCACTTCCCTGACCTCTGCTGTAGGCAAGGTCCTTGGCTAATGTTTGCTCTGTAGCAGGGGACGCCAGTCAGACTTGAAACTCAAGCCCACCACTTCTGCTTGACAACCTAGCTCCAGTCCAAGTCTCCAGGCTGACCTTGCCCTTTGGGGCTGTCGTATGACCTTTGGTACTCAGGAATTAGTTTCTTAGTATCATGGGAAGCCAGGCCTCTCCCTGGCCAGCTCTGATTCTGTCTCAGTTGCAGTGGCTGGTGGTGGTGGTGTGTCACGGGGACAGGGGAGAGGGGGGCAAGCTCTGATCTCTGCTGGGAGGTTCGTGGCCTCTCTCTTGCTCTCAGCTGAGTAATTTGGGGAGGGGTAGTAGAGAGAGTCCCCCAGGAAGTCTCTGGAAGTGGGGAGGGGCTTTGGCTGCTGACTAGCTGTGTGACCTTGAGCAAATCACTCCCCATCTCTGGGCCTCAGGAGGTTGGGCAGGGTCATGGCTGAAATCCTGAGTGGAGAAGTGGAAGCCAAGGCTGGGGGAGGCAAATGGCCAGTAACCTCCACCCTGCTCTCTCCCAGGCACTGCCCTGGGCAAATCAGTGTGTGCATGGGAGGTGGGGGTGGGGGTGGGAGGGAAGTACACCAGGGGCAGAAAGAGCCATGGCGTGGGCTGGCTGGAATTGTTCCCAGACTCTTTCCTTCACCCTGGGATTCCTCCCCCAGAGCCTGGGGCTCAGCAACTCGCATGACCGGGCGCTGGTGAAGCGGAAGTTGAAGGAGCTGGCAGCGGCTGCAGAGAAAGAGCGAAAGGCTCAGGAGAAGGCTGCGAGGCAGCGGGAGAAGCTCCGGCGACGGGAGCAGGAAGCCAAGAAGAGCTAGGCGCGGGCAGGGCGTGCTGGCACCCAGGTGCGGGCAGCTGCTGGGCTGGCGGGCACAGGCCTCACCTGGGGCGGGGCCTGGGCGCCAGGCGCGGGCTGGCCTGGCCTCTCGCTCTCGGGGGGCACATGCCCTCTCTCACCCTGTCTGGACCCAGAGTCCTCGGGAAGGGAGACCCCAGGGAGAGGGCCCAGTAATAAATCCAATTTTGAGGACTTATTTGGCACAGAGTTCCTGGGGGAGGCAGGTAGCAGTTGAGCAGAAAAGGGTGGAGAGGCTGGGGCTGAATCTGCTCCAGGAGCTCAGAGGAGCCTGGGTCAGGCTGCCCCTCTGCTCTCGGGCCAGGGTGGTGCTGGGCGGTTGAGCTAGGTGTCTGCTGCCTCCCAGAGGCCCTGCACTGGGCCAGGGTCCCCCGACTTGGAGAGTAGGCTGAGCATCTTGGCAGGGGTAGGTGCAGAGAGCCGTGTCTCTCTGGCTCTTAAGGTGACTGTGTGTCGGGAGAGTGGATCTGCTCCCCAGAAGGTCAGTGGGTACTGCAGCAAGTCACACTCAGGGGTAGGCTCCCCGCCACCTCCTTGACAGGAGAGCAGAGAGAGCAGGGCGCAATAAGCGTGGCCTCTGTGAGGACACTGGGAGAAGGCAGGGGATGAAACCCTTCTCCTTTCCCCTTCTGTCCTGCGAATCGCAGCGGACAGATGACATCTAGGCAGGTCGGCAGGTGTGGCCCTCTTGTGCCCATTCAGGAGTGGGTCTCTGACCTGCTCTCCAAGCCATGACTCCCTTTTCCTGCTCCCTGAGAGAGCACCTGAGCCCTCTTTGGGGGCAGAACAAACTTGGAAGGCCAGAGCCCAGGTAGTGCTGAACTGGTGACTCTTCACCCCTGGAAGCTGCTGGACTGGAAGGGTCCATTGGCTCTTCCCCATCTGCCCTGGCCACTGTTGGAGCCTGAGTGGGCTCCAGAACTGGCAGACAGGGCAGACTCTGGCTCCCTGGGCTGCAAGGAGGGCCAGGAACAGCCCCCCAGGAGAGGGTAGACTTTACCTGCAGCCTGGGGATGGCATCCGCCCTTTTTAGGCAGTGTTCAGCAATGGGTCATCCAGGTACTGTGTGGGCCGGCAGCTAGCCCAGCTCCTGGGACACTGGTCGGGGTTGCCAGTGGGGCCAGGGAGCTCTGATTAGAAACCCCCCGTCCCCTCCACCTGCCCTCAGTGGCAGACAGGACCAATGCATGTTGACTCCCTTGTTCCTGCCCAGGGGCTGTGGCTTAGGGCAAGGGCCCTGACCCTGGGACCCGCCCTTTCCTCTCCTCTGCCATTTGTGCTGAGAGAGGGGCTTCAGAGGCACGACAGGGCACGGGCACCACCTGGAAGGCACGCGTGTCCTTGAAGCCATCAGGAGCTGTAGTGGGTGCCCACCTGCATGTGAAGGGGGGAGGCGGTTCTCAATTTCTTTCAATAAACACTTATGATGTACCAGTGACACTGAATGAAGTATGCCGAGTGTGGTGGAGTGACTGGCCAGTCGCTGGGTGCTGGGCCGTCAGCTCTTCCGTGTAAATGGCTTTGCCTGGTGTTTTACTCCTGGTATACACCAGTCAGGCCCTGAGCTGGGCCAGAGTCCAGTCCCAAGTATATCATGTTGGTCATGGTACTGCAGTTTGCAGAAATGTGTGGTTCCCCCTTCCCCTAGCAATGCAGCCAGGCCGGTCTCTCATCCAGTCTCCTTTACTGTGGATGCCACCGTCACAGCCACTGGGAGGAGCACACAGCTTTAACCCCCTGTGTGCTGGGGGAGGGCTGGGGCATTCAGGGTTATAAAACTAGCTATGTACATTTGAGTGTCCTAGGAGAAGCCACCCAAACACAAGTGCTGGGCACAGTGGGGCTGGGGCTGGAGCTCAGGCAGGACAAAGGGGGAGTCTGGTAAGCAGGTAGGGTGCACGTGAGGACATGCTCAGGAAGGGCTTGGGAGGCAACACAGACATTGCCAAGGTCACCTGAGCGTCCTTGGCTGGGAAGGTGACCTCTGTGTCTTCCCAGGTTCCTCCACTTTAGGGGTGGGCCTCGGGTGAGAATCACTCCCTACCAACCTGCCAACCTGAACTCAATACCCAGAGTGGAGGGAGAGGCTGCAGGAGCAAGTCCCTACCAGGGGTCAAGGGTGCACCCACTCCCCAGATCTGGGGGCACCCGGCCCCTTCCTAACACTGACAGTGGACCAGGACCAGTGTGGCTGTAAGGGGGAGGGGGATAAGGCAAGCGGGGCGTCCACTTGGCAGGCCAGGAGGCCACGGCAGGCAGTGAGGAGGACCCAGGACCCAGGACCCAGGAAAGTGACAGCCCTGGTCTCAGAGAAGACTGTCATGGGAAAGTGTCTCTGCGGCACCCCATCATGGGAAGCCATCTCCCATCCACAGGCACCACCCGTGGAGGCTGGGCCCCAGGGAGACCACCCAGGTGTCTCCACAGAGTCGACTTGGCACTTAGGGACCACCACACACTGGTCACCGCAGCGACTTCCACAGAAACAGAACCTGGTCACCAGGGAGAACCACCCCTGCCCTGGGGGATGGAGAGGGTCACCACGGTGGCCAGACCCAGAGGCAGCAGTCTGCCCCCTCGGGTTTGGGGGAGCGATGGCTCCTAGCTGACCCGGTATGTTGATGTGTTCTTGGGCTCTGTGCTGGGCACACACCAGTCGCCGGCCTCCTGGATGGTCTGGTAGTGGCGCCAGGCTGACTTGTTGTAGACGGGCAGGCGCTCCACCGAGTCCGTGGACAGGGCCTGCGGAGCACCAGGGTCAGCGGCCCCGCTTCCCTGTGACCTGCCCACGCCTCCGCAGACCAACCCTCCCCGGGTACACTGTGCTGGTCCCCCAGCCTCATTTCCCACCTCACGTCAGCCCAGCCACCAGACACTGGCTGAGACACTACCCTGGGTGTGGAAAGACAGTGAAAGGGTCTGCCCCTTCTGTGTCTAGCCTACTCCTGTCCATTCAAGCAAGCTGCTCCCTCAAAGGGTCAGGGTGGCAGGGGAGAGTGAAGGAGGAGGCTGGGCTGTGTGATCTTGATTAAGGTTACCACATTGGGTCCCCCTGAGCTAGATGACCAGACCTCCATGGTCTCCTTTCCTTCCGGGTCTAACAGGTCAAGGGTCCCCTAATCATGGACCACAGACTCTGGAATTCCCTGCCAAGCTGTGTCTGGGGCTGGGGCCATCTAATTGACCCCAGCTTTGCTGTGATTCTGAGTCTGCAACTGGGGAAGAACAGAGGGGCTGGAGGAAACCCAACAGCATGTGCTGCCCACCAGCAAACCCGGCTCAGGGCCCTCACCTTGAGATAGATGACAGCATCAGTCCCGAAGCCCTCCATGGAGAACAGCTGCAGGTCCCCCTGGAAGTACTTGGCATAGAGGCGAGAAATGGGGAGCCCATAACCAAAGCCAGCCTGCAGGGACAGGAAGGTAACGGTGATGGGGAGGCTCACGCTTGGATCCTGGAGCAGCAGGGACTGAGGAGGTGAGTGACAGGTGCTGCCCTGGGGTCAAGGTGGGGAGGGGGAGAGCCTGTGTGTGCAGTGCACTGAGGTCAGATGGGGACTTGGGACGAATGAGGAGATTGGGGTGGAGGGCGGTGGGGGCAGGGAGAAGAGTTCTGCTCAGATAGCCAGGAGGCCTGGGCAGGTCCCAGGGCTCCTTGGAAACAGGCCCTGCCTACTCCAGGGGTGCTGAAGGAGGCCTTGGCAAGCTGAACAATGCCACAAGTACTAAGCGCTGGAGCAGGGGAGGACTGAGGAAGGGTGACAGGCAGACAGGCTGACAGACACTTGGCAGGTAGAGGACCTGTGCAGGCAGAGGACAGATAAGAGGACAGGAGGCCAGGCACACTGGGTGGAGTGTGCTTGGGAGAGCAGGAAGGAGAAGAGATGAGTGACAAGCACCCCACAGCAGCAGGGGTGGGGGACTGGGAGGCTCCTCACCAGTGGGGTGCCCCCCGTGCCAGGCTGTGGGGTGGGTGCCGTGGAGTACATGTAGCTGAAGAGCCGCTCGATCTTCCTCAAGGGGACACCCCCACCTCGGTCACTCATCTGGGAGACAGGGGACAGGTCAGGGCCCTCCAGAGCTTAGTCTTCCAATCCCCACCCTGACACCTGTCTTTCCCGTGATTCCCCCCCCCCCCGCCCCAAGGTCAAGGGTTACATACTTTGATGGATAGATCTTCTTCACCCAAGGCTACCATAACCTTGATGGGGGGCAGAACGAGGCTGGACTCGTGGCTTTCCACTGTGGCCCTCATGGCGTTCTGGGGAAGGAATGAGGGACTGGCTGAGTGAGGGAGCCTATCTCAAGGTGCCCCTGGCAAGGGCAGCCCGGCCTTCCTCCTCCTCACCTTGAAGAGTTCGAAGAGCATGTGGTAGAGGTGGGAGGGGACGTAGACCATGTGAATGGGCTGGGTGGAGTTGGCAGCTGCAGAATCAAGACCAGGGTCAGGACTCTGTGGTGAGGTCGCCTTCCCTACCTCACCCAGAGTAGGCTCCATGAAGCCTTTCTGCCCTTCTTCCTTTTTCTTCCCCAAAGCGGAACTTGTGGCTGCCAGCTAGAGACTTAATCCTCAGCCTCCTGTGAGCTGGGGGTACCCTAGCCTGTGACTCATGGAAGCGTGTTCAACTCCTGGGCCCTGCCTTCCCCGACCTCCTTGCCCAGAGCTGGGGAGCCCGCTCTGGTCACCCGCCGCCCAGGGCTGCCCAGAGGGAAACTTCTCTCTTAATTAAGCTACTGGGATTGGGATTCTGGGAAGGCAGCCAAAGTGATGTCCACCTTATACACTGCTACTCTCTGTCACTGTCCTGCTGCTCCGTTTTATTTCCTCCCTGTCACTGATGACAAATGGAAATCATCTTGCTTATTTGTTTGTTGGCTAAAGGCCCCATTCCCCAACCTCCCAGCACCGAGAAGGTAAGCTCCTTGCGAACAGGGACCTTACCTGTCTTGATTACAATAAGTGTTTACCAAATATTTGACAAGTAGTTATTAAATGAATAACACAGCCACTCTGCTTCTCCCCTGTCTAGAAAGCAGGCCACGCCTGACCCACCTCTCCCTGCTCTCCCATCTGCAGCCCTCCCTGAGACCCATGTGCAGCCGCCCCTGCTCACCGTTAATCTCCTGGATCTCCAGGTCAGGGGAGGCCATGTAATACTTGTCACACAGCAGCTTGGCCATGTCGTAGGCATCTGAGAGAAGGCAGGCCATTTAGGGTATGGGTGGTTTGCCCAGGATGCAGTCCCCTTGGCGCTGACACCCGGCATCACCAATATTAAACTCCTGGAGACAAGGCCCCTACCCACTGGGAAACGGGTCACCCTCAAGTAGGTAAGCCTGGGGCTCCCCTGAGGGCCAGGCCTGGGGAAGGACTCACCTTTCACCACATCAGACACCTTGCAGTTGGGGTCGATGCTGCCGATGTGTTTGGGGTGGGCTGGGTTGGTGCTGCCTTCAAAGATGAGGGCTGCGGGCAGAAGGAAAGGTGCTGCTGGCCGGGCCACCCTGCTTACCCAGCACTCCCTGTTCCCCAAGGATGCCCTCCTCACCACCCCCATCTCCAAACCTCTGGAGGCTCTCATCCTAAAGTGCCCCCCACCCCCAGTCCTGCCCACCATCCCTCTGGGGCCTTGGCAGGCCTGAAGTATGCTTCCTTCTAGAGGTTCCTCAGGACTGATGTTGCAGCCCTACATTGGTTCTTTTCTTTTCTTACATTTTAACTTTTTTTTTCTTTTGTAGTACCTGGGATTGAACCTGGGACATTTTACTTCTGAGCTATACTCCCAGCCCTATTTTTTTTTTTTTCAGAAGTGAGGATTAAACCTAGGGGGAATTCTACCTCTGAGCTACACCCCAGCCCTAGTTTTTATTCTTTATTTCGAAACTGTGTCTCACTAAATTGTGGAGGGCCTCGCTAAGTAGCTGAGGCTGGCCAGGAACCCGTGATCCTCTTGTATTAGCCTCCCCACTATGAGGATTACAGGAGTGCACCACTGCATGGGTGGGGCTCGTTTTGCAAACATTTACAAGGATGCACTTCCACACTGCCATTTTCTTTCTGGAGCCAGTCACCAGGCCCCTGAGCATGTGGCCGTGGGGTCCTTCCCGGCAGCCCCCGCGCTTGCTCACTGTGCTGGTTGATGAGCATGCGGATGGAGATACGGCTGAGGTAGAAGCGGTCCAGGAAGTACTGGATGTTCTGGTTGGAGACGGGGTCATCACCATAGGTGTCCTTGTACTCCAGCACGCCCTGCGCCATGGTGGGCACCACATCGTTGTGCCGGTTCCGGATGGTGACCAAGGCATCGGTGAACCTGCAGGAGGGCAGATATTTGCTCCACCCAGTCCCAGCCCTGGGGCCCTCAGAGTCTCCTGCACTTCTAACCTCTCCGTAGTCTTCACTCACTCCTCCCTTCCGAACCCTATGGAAACCCCCTTCCCCACCCGGAACCTCCCACAGCTGTACCCTCAACCTTCATGCTCAAAGCCTAGAGCTCCGTTCCTGTGAAGTGCGGCTCCCCCAGGACAGGGCCCGGCTCTTGCCCACCTGCAAGAGGTCATACTGATAATGGAGACTGTGCTTCTCCCATCAGGCTGGACATCCCTGAAAGCCAGGGTCCTTCCTTCTCTCCCCTCGCTGGCACCTGCCTTCCTATCACAATCAGGGTCCTCACTCACTGGCTCAGAGTACGGTGGTCCTCGGGGTCCTTGTCCAGGAACGCCATGATATCCAGCAGACTTTGGACATACCTGTGTGCAGAGGAGGGGGCATGCCTCAGCTGCAGGCTGACGAGGCCCCTCCCCGCCTCGGCTGGACCTGGCTCTTGTTCTGTCCACCGTGGGCACCGCACAGAGCTGTGCCCGGTAATGAGCTGCAGCGCAGGTTTCCTCGACCCACTTCATTTGCAGGAGTCTCCCTGACAACCCAGTAAATTATTCAAGAAAACCTCTCATTTGCTTGTTTGTCAGTTCCCTTAGAGCGCCTTAGCTTTGGAATCTTGGAATACTAGTCTTGGAAGGGGCCTGGAAATCACCCCATGCAAGAGGCCTCATAGATGGGGAGACTGAAGCCCAGGCTGGAGAGAGGAGACTGGACCAAGGCCTGCGGTGAGCAAAGGCGCTGAGGTCCACCCATTTCCCTGACCTTCATGGACACAGATTCTAGCATTTCTCCCTCAGGCATCAGTTGATCTGATAGGCAGCTCCAACACCCTCTACTGCTTATAGGCCCCAGATCACACCCTGCGTTAGTCCACCCCACCCTGGAGAGCTGCACCCACCCCCAGCAGATACCTGATAGCACACCTAAGATATTACCTCAGTCTCCCTGGAGAATTACAACAGCTAACACAAAGTGACCACTATCACCCACACAGGGCCTTTCATCTCCAGCAGCCTGCAGAGCACCAACTATTTCCCTCATTTTGTGGATAAGGAAATAGCTCAGAGAGCAGCGGGCTCTCTGGCTCCAAGACTCCATCTGTGGCCAACTGCTCACATCTACGCTGGTCCTAACAGTGAGGCTACGGCTGCCACCGATGGCAACAGCAAGCAGGGCCCTCTGAGTGTGCTCTGTGCTTACCTGCTCCTCCACGTCACCATATTTATTTATTTACTTATTTACTTACTTACTTACTTATTTTGTGTGTATGGTGTTGGGGATTGAATCCAGTGGCATTCTACCTCCAAGCTACACCCCCAGTGCTATTTTAGTTTTTGTTTTGAAACAGGGTCTTGCAGAGTTGTTAAGACCCTTGCTAAGTTGCTGAGACTGGCTTCAAACCCATAGTCTTCCTGTCTCAGCCTCCCAAGTCCTGGGATTACAGGCGTGTGCTACCACACCTATTATTATTTGTTATTGCTATTATTATTTTTGGTACTGGGGACTGAACTCAGAGGCATTCTACTTCTGAGCTATACCCTTAGCCCTTTTTTTAATTTTGAAACAGAGTCTCATTAAGTTGCTGAGAGCCTCACTAAGTAGTTAAGGCTGCCCTCAAACCTGTGATCCTCCAGTCTCAGCCTCCTAAGTACTGGGATTACAGGTGTGCACCACTACTCCTGGATTCTCCTCCACTTTAACCTCCACAGTAACACTGCCAGGTCAGTGCCACTGGCAGACACTTTTCACAGATGAGGAAGTCAATATGCAGAACTGGAATTCGTCTCTCAGGCCTATGTGACTAAACCCCTTGATCCCTAACCATGTCCAGGGTAAAGCTTCATGTTCTTGGAGGGGAGATTTGGGAGACAACTTGCAAGTGTACAATGATGGAGAGAGAAATGAGAGGCTCAGCTGGGGTGTGGAGCCCTGGGGACCCCTTCTCAAGGTCCAGGGGCATGTGGAGGCAGGAAGTCAGAGGAGGCGGCCAGAGGAAACAGCTGAGCTGTGCGTGAACAGCAGCAGGTGGGCAGGGTCAGAGTCCCAGTGCCCAGGGGTACGGCTGCCCAGTGAACCTTAAAGGGCAGAAATGGGCTGCACATGGTCACTGAAATGGCACAAAGGGCACCAGGTTGGAGTGACAACAGGTAGTGCTTTCAGCCAGTGTGGTAGGTATGGGGGGGTCAGCAGCCCAGGCTTCAGGCTCCTGGACTGTGGGGCAGGTCTAGACTCCCTGCCTGCCCTCTCACAGGACCATTCCTGCAGGGAATTGGTCTGGGTGTCCTCCTATAACAGAGAGATCATGAGAAGGATTTCCCCAGGTCTTTCAGTCCTGAAGTCCCCAGGGGCCTGGCACTCTAGATGTCACCCTCTGGGCCACAGCTAGTTCCTACCAAGACACTGGGATGGATCATGCTGGCTCCTGGGCCACCCACTCTCCCCGGGGTAGGGGAAAGAGCTGGGCCAGAAGGCAGAGGGCACGTCCAGGCAGAGCGGGCAGTGGGGGCCGTCCGTACCTGAAGTCTGGGAAAGGCCTTGCATCTCTGAGCTTACATCTCCTTAAGCTTCCAACTTGGCCAAGGGAACGTGGAGGAGCCCCAGAGCCTGCCTTCTGCTCTCCAGCCCTGAGCCCTGGATTGGAAAGGCAGGAGGGCTGGGATGCGGGAGGAGGAGAGACACACCTCAGAGCGAGGGATGCAGGAGAGGGAGGAGGGAGAAGGAGGGAGGAGGCCCCGCAGGCTTGAGTGGGAGCAGGAGGGAGCACTGGGTGCGTGGGGAGTGTGTGTAAGTCTGAATGTGAAGAGTGCATGCTGTGGGCGTGTGGCTGTGTGTGCACAAGTGTGCGACAAGAGATGGCCATGTGAGGTGGCTCTCTGCCCTGAGGGGAGAGGCGCATCCCTGGCCTGCACCTAGAGCTCTCTGTGGAGGGGTGGCAGGCTTGGGTCTCGGGGCTGGCTGTGCCACAAAAGCCCCAGGGCTGCTCCAGTCCCCAGCTGAAAAATGAGGAAGCAGGCAGCTGATCAGAGATGGTGTAGGGGAGCGCTCATTGCTGCTGGCTCCCACCCAGCTAAGTCTGTTCTACCAGTTTTGCCCGGGTGGCCGAGGGGTTCCAGCAGCCAGCTGAGCTGAGGCCGTAGCCTGCCTGGTGCTGGCATGAGCCTCCCTGAGCCTTCTGCTTGTTATTCCTCTCACGGGGCAAGGCCTGGCTGGTTCCCTCCCTCCGGGGGGGAGCAGAGTTCCCCACAGGCAGGGCCTGGGGTCCACACACCTTCCTGACGGGCAAGGGAAGTTGGTGGGAGAGTGCCAGCCACATAGTCCTCCACTATATCAACCTGTCCCCTTCCCTACAATCCCCACAAAGACTCTTAGTGACAGGAGTGACTCACTGCCATTTGTTTTCTACTCTGTGACTCCTACTTAGCCCCTGCAGTTTCTGGAATCCCGTCCCCACTGTCCACGCTCTCTTTGGGCTCTTCCCCTCCTGAGAGGGACCAAGGGTGCCGCTCTGCTCTCCAGCAACACCAGCTGACACGCAGTGTGTGAGTGGATCCTGCCTTCCTGCAGACTTGCACACAGCGTGGATGTCTCTGACACCACATCACAGCGTGGCTTCTCCCTTTTCCTTCCAGCATGCAGTGTCCAGAGTCCACATCTCGGGGTTGAATATCAGCTCCACCACCGACTCCACAAGTGGTCTTAGACAAGTTTCTATACCTCCCTGAACCTCAGTCTCTCATTTCCAAAGTGGGGGTAATGGCCAGGCCCACTTCATAAGGCTGAGCACTCAGGACGGTTCCTGGCACAGGGCCAGCCTCAGCTACAATAGCTCTTGGTATCATCATCATGCATTGTCACACTGGCTCAGAAACCACTGAGGCTACATCTTCTGTGGTCTGCTGGAGCTGCTGCCTAGAAACTTGGGGACATCGCTGGCGTTGACAGAGTTCTACACACCTGTCTCATCTAGCAATAACATCGATCCTGAGAAATAAAATGGGTCCCTGTTTTACAGACAAGGAAGCTGAGGATCAGAGGCACCATCCTGCCTTCCAAGGATGAAGTGTCCATCAAGGCTTAAAGTCAAGCACGCTGATGCATGTTCTGGGCTTCCCCACCTTCCAGTCACCTCCAAAATATGTCCTGCTACCCCAAGTCTGTCCAGCTGAAATAACTTCTCAGGTTATTTGGAACCAGGAATTCTTCATGTACAATGACTGCCCAGAACCTGCCCCTGGCTGAGCAGAAACTCTGCGAGCTGTAACCACACAGCAGCTGCTGCGCCACTGACAACCGTGTGTGCCCAGCGCTCTTGTGTCTCCCACAGGGGAGGTGTGGCTCCTTACTCATCAGACTTAAGCGGGCAGCTCTCCTCCCAGGATTCCTGGGAAGTCACCCTCTCTTCTTGTGCAGACCCTGCCCACTCCACCACCTCCATCATCCCAGCAGGCTGGAGAAGGAGATCTGTGCTCTCCTCCAGGCAACCACCTTGTCCCACCAGGATGTCCTTCCTGCCCCCATACTTCAGTCTTTCTTGCTGCAGCTGATGCCACTGGCTCTGGAAACACTCTCAGCAGGCTGACTCTTCAGGACTCATCAGGATGCCTTAGCAATCCCTTGGTCTGTTCTCCTCTACGCTGAATCATCGACTGGGGAAGCGTTCTCTTTTGTCTAACTTCGCTCCCTCCTGTTGTTGCTTGATATTACTTAACAGGTTTCAATGGAAGAATAAGTCAGGCCAAGCCCCTACATGTCACTGGTTTTCAGGAAGGGACTCTGCAGAGCCCTGGTCTTGTATTTGGCTGTCCTAGGAACTCAGTATCCAGGGAGAAGCCTAAGAAGCCCTGTCCAGGAGTCAGGGACCAGCTGGAAAAGCAGTCAAAGTGAGCCGGAGGAGGGCTGGGGAGAACAGATGGCACCTTCTGTCTCCTCCCCACCTCTCCATCACCCCGTGGTGGGACGTGCTGGTTGGCTCAGAGGTCCTGGGCACAGCAAGGGGTGACCTGGTTGGGCTACATGAAAATCAGACTTTTCCCCCTCCTCCCTCCCATCCCATCATAGCTTGCACTCAATACAATCTATACTCACAGAGTAAGTTCCAGAACACCAAGCCAGGCCCTTCCTGTTGCTCCGGCTCTGGGCCACCTAGATGCTTTCAGTGTCCATTTCAACTTCCCACAACTTCTGACTCAACTATGATCACTGTGCACCTACTACGTACCTGGCCTTGTGTGTACAACACTCCCCCGTACTGTAGCTCATCTCATTAGAATAAGTCAGGTATGTGCACATTCGTGCATAGAGATCATGTTGGCAGGCTGCCAACAAAGCTCAGGAAACCTTAGCTCTGCCCGCTTACAGAAAGAGGGTTTTGACTGGCATTTTCTTCTAACTACATTTCTGTGTTTCCCGAGTGTCAAAATGGACCTGTTATACTTGTGCAATGAGGAAAGGAGATGGGGAAGCATCAATGTTACTTTTAAATCATACTTTGACTCTTCACTTAAACACAACTAACTCCTCAGCACACCCTGCTCCTCCCACTAGCTGCCTGACCCATCTTGGCAGGAAGTGTATTTTCTTGTGAGATCATGGACTCCCAGAGGGCAGCTGTTGCTGTTTTCTTAGACATCACAGGGTACTGGGCTCAGAGGTGTGGACATACGCTCCTGAGTCCAAAAGGAAACTCCAGCCATTCCATAACTTCGAGTCCTGGCGACCGAGAGATTCTGCGCAGACAGCATGAAAGCCCGCTGATTAGTCAGTTACATGCCCAGTGGCAGGGCACACCCTTGTTTATGTTTCATGTGACAGGCCATTGGCTCATGGCATCCAGTTACTTAACCTGGACAGCGCTCCTGAGAGACGCTGACTGAGGCTTTACCTCTGCTCTCCTGGCTACCTGCAAGAGACTCATGGCCTTTGCCCATTAAAGCTCTCTGGGTCATCCCTGGGTCTACTTGAGCATTTCCCAACAGCCCAAACAGTCATACTCGGCTTGGATTATGTGATTTGTTCCAAGATTTGCTTCTTCTTGTTTCCCAAAAAGTAACCCCAAATAAATAATGACTAACAGGAGGGGCTGGGGTTCCAGGCCTAGGGCTGGTGGCTATTGTTAGCTTGACTTAAGGTTTTGGTTGTGAAAACTATGATTTCTTGGGTGGATCCTGGGTTCCCAAAGAGAAGAAGGTAGCAAGAAGAAGGTGTTCCGCAGACACAGAGGTTAGGAGCTTGACCTCTGGCCCTGCCAGGGCCTAAGCTTCCCATGTGACCCTGGGCAACGCTTCAGCTTCTGGGAGCCCCCATGCCTTCCCTCAGTCCCTTCCCCAGCAGGAAGCCCGGAGCATGGGGACTCTGTGCCTGAGCCCAGGAGCACAGGGTGGTGGAGTGGGAGGGGTCTCACCAGCTCTGCACCAGCTGCACGGAGGGTGTGCCTAGCACGCGGTCTGGAAGCAGGTTGATCTCTTTCATGATGTTGGCTAGGCGCACGGGCAGCTCCTGCCGGAGGAAGGTGAAGGATGTTTTCTCACAGGCATTGCTGGACCCTGGAGGAAGAGAGAGGGGTGAGCCCACAGCCACACACCACAGGAGCCCGAAGACATCTCCAGGGTCAGGTCGGCTCAAGCCTGCATTGACCAAGGGAAGAGACCTGCCAAGGGCACAGAGCAAGGCAGCTCTTCTAACCCCTGCAGCACTCAGGCCTCCCACCACCCGCCTAACACCAGCCACATCCTCTCCCCACCCCCAGCTTGTCCTTACGGGGGCAGGACTTCTCTGGTACCCTTTTAGAGCTTTTCTGGCCTGAGTCACTCCCAATAGGTACTCACTCTGGGGGTTGACTGGGGTTGGGGTGGGGGTGAAAGAGGCACCTGAGAAATCTATCCCTCCCTGGGCTGTACCCTGGTTGAGGGAAGCTATACCTAGACTTCTTTGGCTACAGGATCCTAGCATTGCCTCTGGCCCAGGCCACTTCACCCAGGCTTGTGTGATAGATGGATGTCCATTGTAGAGTTGCCCCTGCGTCAATGCCCATCTCCAAGGCAAATGGGGACTTTGGTCCACGGTCAAGATAAAGAGCAGGTGGAGGACTAAATGAGGCCATGGTCCAGAAGCAAGAGACCTGGGTTCTGTTCCAGGCTCTGCTTCCAACTCTGTCACCCAAGAGCTGTCATCAGCTTTTTGAAGATCTCAGTTTTCCCCAGTATACAAGGAGAACAAACTCTACTCTGAGCCCTTCACAGATGTGACTTTTTTTTTTCTTTTCTTTTTTGGGTCCTAGGGGTTGAACCCAGGGGCATTCTACCTCCAAGCTACACCCCCAGCCCTTTTTATTTTTATTTCTTTGTTTTGTTTTGAAACAGGGTCTCACTAGGTTACTGAAAGTCTCACTGAGTTGCTGAGGCTGATCTTGAACCTGCAATCCTCCTGTCTCAACTTCCCAAGTATTGGGATTACAGGTGTGTGCCATCACACCCAGCCAGATGTGACATTTTTGTAATTGGGGTCCAATAACAGTTGGAAACCTGCTAAGAGCTAGGAGTGGGCCCAGGAGACTTTCCCACATGGGAGAAGCCCAACACTCAAGCAGGGCACCGGGCAGGAAGACACATCTTGGGAAGCAGATGCTATATGTCTTGGCTGCCACCTCCCTGCCCGGCTTCCATCAGTGACGCAGCTGTAACCTAAGCCAGGCACTATCTACTCAACTCTTGAGAGACCTGGGCCCCCTCCCAAGTCCCAGCTGGCATCATGGAAATACGGTGTAGACAGGGTCCACATAATGTCTGTATCAGCTGCCACGTTGGCATGGGCTTCTTTCTGCCCCAAAGCCATTCCTAAAAGCACTGGTAGTGGGCGATCCTGACCCAGAGGCCGCCAAAGGAAGGCACAAGCAGCTTCACAGTGACTTGGGCCTCTGCCCAGCTAGGGCCAAGCTGCCAGGCTGGAACGGATTTGATCTTCAAGTGTCCTTGCCCATTGGGGCAGCTGTGGAGGGTGGAGGGTGGAGGTACACTAGTCGGGGTTCCTTGCTGCTGTCGGCATCTTCTTTGCAGGAGCCCCTTCCCTAACTGCCCCAGGCTCTCTCTGGTGTGCTGCTCAGGAGTATTGGACCTTTCATGTCCAGCCCAGGTCTCCTTCCAGATGGCTATCCCTTAACCCTGCCTTGCCACTCCTACCAGCATGTCCCCCAATTCCTCTCTGTGCTCCACTCTAGGAGTTGTCAGGGTAACCCCTTTTAGCCCTTTAGTGTCCAGGTAGGACCCTACACCCTCCCTGCCCTGCTCGCTGACCCCACTGCCCCTACTCCCTGAGACCCCCTCTCAAAGCCTGGGAGAAAACCTTGGATCCCTCCTCAGCGCCCCCAATTCTCATCAACAGTCCAGGGGACAGTGTCTTTGGCCAGAGCACCCTTAACTCTTTCAGGGTCCGGCCAGCCAAGCCTCCAGGTTAACCCCTTCCTGCCTGTAACTCTTCCCGGACACTCAGGGCCTCTCCTCTCTTCGGCCTTAACATCTCATTGCCAGGTCCCCTTCCTCGGCGCCCCAGCCCCCGCGGGCCCCCGAGCCCTCCGCCTCCCGCCCACTCCGTACCGAAGTCCAGAAACTGCTTCATGGACAGGGGCGACGGGGAGAACTTGCTGAAGTGCTCGATGTACTTAGGCGCTCCTGCCAGGGACGCATTCTTCAGCAGAGCCCGGACCCAGCGCATGACGGCGGCGCTCGCTGCTCCGGCTCGGCTCCGGCTGGCTGTCCACGCGCGGGCAGCACTGGCGCTCGGCTCGGCCCAGTCCGGCCCAGCGTTGAGGTTCGGCCGCCTCCTCCCAACTCCAGCCCTGGCGGCCCGTCTGACATGCAGCCAATCGGATCGTCGCGGTGCCCTGACGTGGCCAATGGCCGTACACAAACAACCCCGGGAGAACCAATAACCTTGCACCCCGGCACGTGGCTTCCTCCTGGGCCCGCCCCTTTAACCCTACCGTTGCTGGAGAAGGCCTGTTGTTTTCGAGGGTTCTGTGCACGTCCCGCCCCCGTGCCTCACTCCTCCCCCGCCTCGCAGGGGCTAGCCCTGGGTTAACCTCTCCCTCTCCAGAGGCTAGCCAGCTTCCGCTTTCTCTTCCACTCCTGTAGGTCCTTTGCTCCCTCCCCACGTTTTTGTCGGCTCTTTTTAATCCTTCCCTGATTCGCCCAGGTAGCTTTCAGCGAATCCCTTTTCCTCCCAAAGGTATTTGTTTCACCTGTCCCTATCCCTGCCCTCCCTTACGGGGTCTTGTGGCTTCCCAACCCGGACGACTGGCACAGACTGAATAGTTGCATAACTCGGAATCAGGATAGAAACCTATACTAATGTGTCCTATATACAGGTAACCCACTTGCTCCCGTAAAGATCCCAGTGGTTCATGAAAAGGTTTTCCTAAGTGAAAAACACCCCGAACCCCGGCGTGGTGACGCCAGTACTTGAGAGGCTAAGACAGGAAGATCGCAGGTTCAGGGACAGCCTCAGCAACGTACTCTAAGTAAACTAGCAAGATCCTGTTTCGAAAATAAATAAAAAGGACTGGAGGTGTAATTCAGAGGCAGGATACCCCTGGGTTCAATCTTAAGTAACAACAACATCAACGAAAATAAAGAAAAGGAAAAGAAGAAAGAAAAACACCCAGAGTCAAAACCCTCAGGCTCTCACGACTAGCATCAGCGGAGGCAGCAGCTTACCGTCCGTGATAATCTTCAAAACGGTTTCATTTTATTAACTAGCTTATTCGACATAACATAAAGACGTGGGCAGCTTATGCATCCACCAGAGAGGGCAACTTTCTTCGCACCCGGCTTCCTTAGTGTAAGCACCAGAGGGTGCGGAGTCCCGGGGCAGGGAACTCGCGCTGCCCCAGCAGATCTGCCTCTTTTGTGGGAAACTTCGTGCGCCCACTTGTGGTGGAATGTGGTATGCAACACCCTGGGCCTAGGGGCCCGACCAGTCCCTGGATGTCGCTGTACTCTTTGACGGTACTGTAGTCCGGTGGCCCACACTTACCCAGAGCCTAATATCTGCTAGGCTTTGTGCTGAGATCCGGAACCACACAGAGGATCAAGACAGGCTTTTCCTCGATCATTTCATGTCTCAGTTTAGGAGAGAGCTGCATAAGTAAATTCTGAGAACAACTATAGCCAACACAGCAAGACTTCACCATAGAAGGCATTCCTGGCTAAGTGTTTGCATGCATTAACTCATTTAATCCTTAAGACAATTCTGTTGTCTTGTACTGTTATTATCCCCATTTTATAGATGGGGAAACTGAGACCCAGGATCATTCTCAACTGCACATCTGACCTTGTTACTTCCCTGTTTGCAGCCTTTCAGTAGCTTTCCACTTGTTACTGGAGCTTTTCCAGTGGTCCCACAATGGCTTTGGCTTTACTCTCCAGCTTCCTCTTCCACATTCCTCTCTCAACTCCCAGCCCCACCTATCTGCTGCCTTGAACTAGCTTGTAATCTCCAAGCCATTGCAGAAGCTGTCTTTTCTGTCTGGATCATTCTTCTCAACTTTACTTACCCATTCTTCAGGTCTCAGCTGCTTAGTCATCCCTTCCTCCAGGAAGCCTCCCCTGATCCTCTGGGCTGGGTTATGGACTCCCTCCAAGGGTTCCTTCGATCTCCTAATCTTGGCAAGGTGTGAGCGCTTATCACACTATGTGGCAATTGTTTGCTGACTTATCTCTCTTCCCTATTGGACTTTAAGCTCCAGGAGGGCACACGTTGTGACTGCTCTGTCTCTGGCATGGGATGCAGTGCTTGGCATATAGTAGGGAGGCCAGAGTGAAAAAAAGAATTAGGGTGTGCAGTGAGACACACCCTAGAGATATCAGGGAGGACCACCAGACATCGCTGGGGTAGCAGTTAAGAAGTGATCGATTACCTTGGTAAGTGCAGTTCTTAAGCGAGAGCCAGACTGTTTGGGATATTATATATAAAAACCCAAGTCGCTATTATGATTATTGTCAAAATTAAAATAATAAGGAAAAGACCATGACGTTGACACTAGGTGTGGGAAAAGGAAAGAGATTTCCCCACATCTTCACCTTAGAGCTGGACTCCCACAAAGTGTCTCTATGCTTAGGTAAAAGTTCCCTCTGCAGAGCTTGCTGCAGGGTGCAATGGGGTGGTATATCGCAGTGTAAAGTCATACTACATTAGGTGATGCTGAGCTAACAAAAACCCCCAGTCTCCAAATGTCCCACCAGATGGACAATGTATATTGGTGGAGGACGCTCAGGGACTCAGGCTGGCAGAAGCTTTATCTCAACACAGGCTTCCACAGCAGCAGAGGTAGGGGAAGAACTGGGAGGGTTTTACACCAGCAAATAAATGCTTCAGCCCACTAGCCATCAATTTTCCTCCTGCTAAATCCCATTGGCCAGAATTAGTCACCTGGCCTCATCTAACCAGGACCGCCCAGGAAGTACCGTCCCACCATGTGCCCAGAAGTGGAAGAATTGCCTGGATAATCTTTATTGATGCAAGAGCCAAGTCCTCTCTGGAAGGGCATTTGGAGGCACTACAACTTTGAAGAGTTCAGGAAGCGTGGCATCGTAGAGGCTGCTTTTGTACGGGCATTGTGGCATCTCTGCCACTTGTTTCTTTCATAGAAACAGTAGTAGTGTGTGTGTATGTTTTTGTCCAAGCAGTGGATCACAGGAGCCTGGGGCTGAGCATGTGAAGGGTGTATAAGCCCCACTAGAGGGGTGTGTAAGCCCCACTTGGGCTTAAGCAGGAAGTGAGTGTAAGGACAGGATTGAGCGGGGCTCAGCTTGAGCTGAGTTTTGACACCTCACATGTGGTGTTATTCTCAAACAAGAATCTGGATTCCAGATTCTAGAAAACAAGGCAAAGTTTCTCTAATCGCCGGGTTCTGAGAACTTGGCATCTCTGGGCAGGGGCTGGGGTTTTCCTGGAGGATTTAGACATTCTGGGGTCTGCTGTCTACTGTGGGGACAGGGCAAACCCCAGCACAGAGTATGAGGGAGCCAGGTGCAGGGTGGCCATCAGGACCAGGATTCTCTCATGTTGGGCCCTGCTGGAGAGAGTGGAGAACAAACAGCTGCTACAATACGGAGACAGGGGGACAGCTCTAAGAACAGCGTGGATCTGTGGGCTCCAAGAGTGGCTGAATCTGGGATCTGCTCCTACCTTTCTTCGGACAGTAATTCCCAGCCTTCAGTGAAATCTTGCCAAGGGCCACAGACTTGAGGGAAAATTCCTTTCTCTCTTTTTCCCTGCTTGGGACCCAACTCAAGACCTCTCACATGCTAGGCAAGAGCTTTATCATTGAGTGATACCTGTGGGGAAATTAACAGAAGACCTATGCCACGATTTAGGGCAAAGAAATCAAGGAGAGACAGCCTAGCTCTGTCTCCAGGCCCATGTGGAGGGGATAACCTCAGCATAGAATGGGAGGCTGCGTTAAGAACCCCAGGAAATGTGGGATGAAAACGGGGGGCTTCATCCAAACAATGTGGCTACCTAAGCTTGGTACCCAAATACTGCTGGGGAGCCTCCAAAAGACTAGAGCTCCAGGGCCTCCTCCCCAGAGGCTGGGGGATGGACACTCTGCCCTGTCACTCTCTGCAGCCGTGGGCCAATGGTCACATTTTGAACTCATCATGGTGTCCAGGAGTGGTGGTGGGGAAACAGAGGTGGAGGGCTCTCTGGACCCTTGCACCCAGCCGGCCAGGCTTACCTATTCCTACAGCAAAGTAGTTTCTGCCTCTCCTGACCCTGCACACCACTGCACCCACCTGGTCCATCCAGGCCTCTTTCTCTCGTTTTAGCTTCTGGATCTCATTTATGTGTCTATGACCAGCCCTTAGTTGGGGGGCATCCCTGAGAGGAGGGGCTGGTATCTCCACAGATCTTCACCCTCAAACCTCTGAGACCCAGCACTTGGCTTTGTCTACCCTGAGGTCAGCTGGGTGATGTCATCACCCATTCAGACTGAACCAGGGTTGAGAAGGGCTGGATGAAGGCAGATAACAGGGCATACAAATGGGGAGCTGTTTATTGGTTGCTGTGAGCAGCCTGTATATAAAGAAGGCACGAGGGGGGAGCTCCCCTGCTACAGTACCATTGCGGGGGGACCTGGGAGTGGACCTGCCTGCACATGCAGGGGTCAGGGGATGTTCCTGGGAACCAACCTCCACTTCTAGGATGGGCTTTCCAAGACAGCCCACGGTCTGTGGTCAGGGGGGGCAAGTGGGGCCTGGCACAAAGGCAGGGACGGGGTCTCTCCCTGCTCTACATTCAAGTGTCACTCCCTCCACGGCTTGCAGGGTTCTCCAGGTCCTCTGGGGCTGGAGTAGTAGTGGTGGGTCAGAATTGGCATCTCCTCTGCACCCTGCTAACATGCGCTTGGCCCCTAATTGGCCTCCTGGTCTCTGGAGGCTCCCACCATGCTCCAGGGCAGCCCCAGCGCAGCAGGTCCAGGCTGTCTGTGGTCTTCCTCTGTTCCTTTGGGCTGTGTTCCCTGCTAGTTCAGTGTGTGGCCAAGGGGCGAGGCTCCACAGAGATCCATGAAAGAAAGCCATTTGGGACCTTCTTCCTAGTTCGTTGGCTCCTGGGTTAGAGTGTGCAGCCTCTGTTGGGGCCCCAGCGCAGGGCCCAGTCGGCTGCTCCTTGTCAGTAGTTTTACTCTCAACAGCAAAGTCGGTCCAGTGACTATGGCTCAAGATGGATCCAGTGTGCAAGGGGGAAGTGTCACCACACTGGGGCCTTTTCCTCCCAGCTCTGGCGGAGGCCCTCTGGCTGGGTTTTGGCACAGGCTGAGCCTAGAACATGGCACCTCTGTGCACCATCTATGGTACGCGAGCACAGGCCACGAGCAGTGAGCCAGCCCCACGTGTGTCCAGGGCACAAGGTGCAGTGCGCATGGCATAGCAAGGTCCTGCGGGAGGTTCCCGTGGCCAGACAGCACATGCCTGCACCCCAAGAGGTGTGTGCGTCTCGGCTTGCAAGTGCCGGCCAAAGGCAATGGCTCCTGTGGACTGTCGGAGGCATAACTTAACGATAAATAGGAAGAAAGGGGACACTTGGGGAGGGGGCTGGAATCGGGAAAGCTATCAGTAGTATCGGTCCCGAGTCTGCCAGCTGGTCACCCAGTGCTTCTTGGTGGGCAGAGTGCTCCCTGGAGGTGGGTAGCGCTCCTCCTCCGGGATGCGCACAGCGTGATACTTGGGCATGATCCGGTAGTAGCGGGTCCGCTTGAAGAAGTCACACTGCAGTTGGGGGAGAAGAGAAGGTGTGTCAGCATCCAGTGTTTGAGCAGGGAGAAGACATGCCAGCTTCTCCCCGCCCCATGGTTCTGACTCAAACAGGCCCCGTCTCCCTGCACTGAGATGGACGGGAAGGATGAGCTGCCCTACCCCAGGCCCAGGGAAAGAGGAGCTGAGGAAGGCAGAGAGGAAAGGAAGAGGCTGATGGAGATGGGGCAGCTGCAGAGACCACTGGCGGAGTGGCCAGGACGGTAGGTAGGCTCCCCTGACCAGTGCTGGGGGTGGGGGCTGCGCAGGAGGGAAAGTGCTGGCTCCCAGGAGGAAGGGTTCTGCTAGTTCCCTCCTTCCTAGGGGTGTAGAGTCATCCCGGGCATGCCTCATGGACTACAGAGATAGGCCTGGCCTTGGCCATGACCCTTTTCCAGTTCCTGGAAAACACAGCGATCAAGGGGAGGGTTTTTTGGTTTGAGTCCCTGAGAGCCAGACTGGGGGACAGAGGGGAAGTCAGATAGAGTGGCCTGCTCTCTGAGGTGGTAGCGGGGACCCTGAGGAAGAGAAGCAGACAGGACAGAGTCAGAGGCCCCGGCCAGCTGGGGCGCTCAGGGAGGAGAGCCCGCAGGCTGTGTTACCCAGGTGGGCCGGGGCGGGGGGCTGCCCCCCTCAGTAGTCGTCAGTCAGCCTCTCTGTCTCTGATGGCTGGCTCTTCATCTCCGCCTTCTGCCTCTTGGCTTCATACAGGGCGCGAGTGCGGGCTCTCTTGAAGAAGCCGCACTGGAGGGGAGGGGTGGGGAGGGGCCATCAGGGGGCGCTGGGGGCTGGGGAGCCTGGGCGCCTGGGTCCTGGCCCAGCTTGCGGCTCCCCCCAGCACCCAGGCAGGTTGACAGGAGAAGGTGGGGGAAGGGCATGGGGGAACGGTGGGGCTGAGATGGAAATGAGGAGTGGGATGGGGGCGTGGGGTGGAGGGAGGGCTGGTGAGTGTGCTGGCAGTGGGTCCCACAGTGGGAGGCCCTGAAGCGGGCTGGGGGTCCTAACCTTCCACAGCAGGAGGATGATCAGCCCCAGCAGCAGCAGCCCCGCTCCCACGGCCACAAGCACCAGCCACAACTCGATCTCAGCCGGCAGCTCCTCCACCAGCTCAGAATCAATGTCCACGGAGAACTGGAGAGGGAAGAGAAAGGACTCAGTCTAGCGTCCACCCCTTAGGCCCCAGACTCCCTCTTCCTATCTCAGTTGGGCCCAGAGCCCTGCTATTTCACCTACTGCCAGGAGGGGGCAGCCAGGGACTGGTAAACCCTTGCCAGCCTCACTGATAACAGCAGGACCATCTGTCTTGCTTGTCCATTCAGACCTGGGTCCGAGGAGCAGCTCCTCGGATCTGGGAGGCACCCTGGAGTCTGGGGTTGTGACCCACATATCTGGGCTTATGTACCAGCTCCATGCCTGGCACTGTGTGACCTTGAACAAGTAATTTTGCCTCTCTAAATCATTATTTCATACGCTTTGATGAGATCATAATCTCTATTCCATCGTATGACAGACTGGTCAAAAGCATGGGTTCTGGAGCCAGACCTGGGTTTGAGTCCAGCTATGCTATCCACTAGCTATGTGACCTTGGGAAAGTTACTTTTCTGTTGTTCATTGCAAAATGGGAATTATACTAATACGTATATCGTAAGTTGCTAGTTGCTAGGGAGGATTAAATGTGCTCAGCAAGTCCTCCATAAACATATACCAAAAGACACAAACAATGCATAGCACCTAACATTCTTTTTCTTATCCTACAATGGAGGAGTGTGTGTGTGTGTGTGTGTGTGTGTGTGTGTGTGCGCACATGAATGGATGCATATCCATTGAGTATCTCTTATTTGAAATGCTTGGGATCAGAAGTGTTTCAGATTTGGGATGTTTTGGATTTTGGAATATCTGTATAGACTTTACTGGTTGGGCATGATGCTGAGTCAAAAAGGTCAAGATTTGGGAGTACTCTGGATTTTCAAATTAGGGTTGTTAAACATATAAGATAATACAAAGAAATTTTATTATTTTAAAGTAATTTTACTCTCTAAAAACAACCATCCTCATAATCTTTTTTTTTTTTTTTTTTTCGGTACTGGGGATTGAACTCAGGGTCATTCTACCTCCGAGCTATACCCCCAGCCCTATTTTTTATTCTTTATTTTGAAACAGGGTCTCACTAAGTTGCGGAGTGCCTCACTAAGTAACTGAGGCTGGCCTCGAACCTAGATCCTCTAGTCTCAGCCTCCCAAATGCTGGGATTTCAAGCGTGAGCCACCACACCCAGCTTCTGGTTAATCGTGTGTGTGTGTGTGTGTGTGTGTGTGTGTGTGTGTGCATGCAGGTACTGGAGATTGAACCCAGGAGCATTCTACCTCTGACCTATATTTCCAGTCCTTTTATGTTTTATATTTATTATTATTGTTGTGTGATGCTGGGGATTGAGCCCAGGGGCATTCTACCTCTGAGCTATATCCCCAGGCCTATTTTTGTGTGTGTGTGTGTTTGTGTGGTACTGGGGATTGAACCCAGGGGTATTCTACTTCCAAGCTATACCCCCATATACTCCCAGCCCTATTTTTAATTCTTTATTCTAAAACAGGGTCTCACTAAGTTGCAAAGGGCCTCACTAACTAGCTGAGGCTGGCTGTGAACCTGCAATGCTCTTGTCTCAGCCTCCCAAGTACTGGGATTACAAGCATGTGCCACCACACCTGGCTTCCCAGGCGTATTTTTTTTTTTTTTAATTTTGAAACAGGGTCTCACTAGGCTTCTGACAGTCTCACCAAGTTGCTGAGGCTGGTTTCAGAGCTGTGACCTTCCTGTCTCAGCCTCCCAAGTGCTGGGATTACAGGCACGTGCCATCACATCTGGCATTCTCATATTTTTAATGCATATAATCCACACTGATGCATATAATTACACTACACATACTCTTCTGCAACCTGTCCCTTTTTTCTCTTCGTATAAACATCTTTCCCCATCAATTGATGAAGGCAACCTAATCTCTTCTGAGGCCTGCACAGTTATTGTAGAAAATGGGCCACATTTTATTGAACCAATCTCCTACTGAAAGACATTTAGATCGTTTCCAATTTTCTGCCCTTATTAACAATGCTCTAAAATATCCCCACACATCTATCTTTGCATACTTGTCCTATTATCTCCTTGAGATATATTACCATGTGCTGGATCAAAGGAAATGGGCACTTTAAATTTTAATGTATATTGACAAATTCATCTCCAAAAAGAATCCACCAATTTATACTCCAGTCAATAGCATGTCCCTCCACCCATCAGCACCAGATGGCATTGCTCTTTTTAGTATTTTCCAATCTGATAGGCAAAAAAAAAAAAATCTTGTTTCTGTTATTTTGATTTTTTTTTTTTTTTTTTTTTTTGCGGTACTGGGGATTGAACTCAGGGGCATTCTACCTCTGAGCTACATCCCCAGCTCTATTTTTTATTCTTTATTTTTGAAACCGGGTCTCACTAAATTGCGGAGTGTCTCACTAGGTAGCTGAGGCTGACGGCGAACCCGGATCCTCCGGTCTCAGCCTCCCGAATGCTGGGATTACAAGCGTGCGCCACCACGCCTGGCGATTATTTTGATTTTTTGAGTAAGTCAAACACATGTATTTCACTGTATGTACACTGCCTGCTTATATCTTTTACCTTTAAGTATTACAATATATATATCAATACTTTGTCACACATGCTGCAAACTTTTTTTTATAAAAAGCAGTATATTGAGGCTGAGACAGGAGAATCTCAAGTTCAAGGCAAGCCTGGGCAACTTAGGGAGACCCTATCTAAAAAAAACTAAATAAATAATAAGGGCTGGGGGTATAGGTCAGTGGTAGAATGCCCCTGGGTTCAATCCTCAGTAATAAGGGCCAGGCGTGGTGGCGCACGCTTATGACCCCAGTATTTGGGAGGCTGAGACTGGAGGATCCGGCTTTGCGGCCAGCCTCAGTTACCTAGTGAGGCACTCCGCAACTTAATGAGACCCTGTTTCAAAATAAAGAATTAAAAAATATGGCTGGGGGTATATCTCGGAGGTAGAATGCCCTTGAGTTCAATCCCCAGTACCGCAAATAAATAAATAAATAAATAACCCATTCTCCATAATTAAAGGTTACTCTCTTGTATTTCATTCTGGTGCATGTTTAATTCCTACATTTAAATTTTTCATATAAGCCCAATGTATTTTTGTTTAAGACATGAAGTAGACTTGTCTTTATTTCTCGAATGTGTTCTTCTAACACTACTTAATAATGCATCTTTCCCCACTGATTAAAAATACAATCTAAGCTGGGCATGGTGCTGCACGCTTGTAATCCCAGTACTTGGGAGGCTGAGATGGGAGGATCTGGGTTCATAGCCAGCCTCAGCTACTTAGTGAAGCCCACCACGACTTAGTGAGACCCTATTTCAAAATAAATAATAAAATAGGGTTGGGGGCTGGGGGGTAGCTCGGAGGTAGAATACCCCTGGGTTCAATCCCCAGTACTAAAAAAAAAAAAAAAAAAAAAAAAATGCAATCTAAGCTAGGAATGTGGTGCATACCTGTAATTCCAGGACTGCAGAGGCTGAGACAGAAGTTTGAGACCAGCCTGAGAAACTTAGAGTGACTCTCAGCAACCTAGCAAGATCATTTCAAAACAAAAAAATAAAAAGGGCTGGGGTATAGCTCGGAGGTAGAAAGTCCCTGGGTTCAATCCCCAGAATCATCTCCCCCCAAAATAATTGCAATCTGCTTCATAAACTAAATTTCTATTCTATTCCACTGATCTTTCTGGCCCTTCCTCCACTTCTTCTATGCCACACTGATTTATTTAGGAAACATGCCATAATATATTTAACCACCACTCTATTTGTCACCCTTTATATATCTCCTATATCTCTCTACCTATATCATTTTCACAACAAATTATTAGTAATTTTTTCATATTTATTTTTCAGTGGTAACTTAGTATCAAGTTTGGAAACCTGTTTCTTGTTTGTTTTTAAGTTTCCTGAATGATACTAGGATATGGGATAGGAATAATTTGGGAAGATCTGACAACTTGATACTTTTTTTCATCTATTAGTCAAATTTTTGTTGCAAATTTATTGTAACATTTATTCTGAGGTGCTATAAAACCTCTCTGGTGAGCTTCAGTGGGCTCTTTTCATATATACATATGAAATATATAATATATTTGAAATATGTAATGTGCATGTAAAATATATAACATATGTAATACAAATATAATATACATATGTGTTATATATATGTATATATTTGAAAAGACCTATATATTTGTTATTGTTGTTTGAGATGTAATCTCACTATGTTACTGAGGCCAGCCTCAGACTCCTGGGCTCACGTGCTCCTCCTGAGTATTGGGACTGCAGGTACATGACACGACACCTGGCTTTTACCACTATAGTTTTTTGCCCTATTTTTTATTCTTTATTTTGAAACAGGGTCTCACTAAGTTGCAGAGAGCCTCACTAAGTAGCTGAAGCTGGTTGCGAACCTGGATCCTCCAGTCTCAGCCTCCCAAGTACTGGGATTACAAGCGTGCGCCACCACGCCTGGCCACCACTACAGTTCTGAATGGTTATTGCTAGCATGTAGGAAGTCTAGAGGCTTTGGTATTTTGATCTTCTTTTGAGTTCCTGAACTCCCTGAATGCTGTTTTGCGCCCAACAGCTTTCCATTTCCTTCCCTTTTCTGCCACGTGGACGGTTATACCACCGAGCAGGCCTCATGGTTGACCCCACACTTAGCCTTATCACCCTGCTGCTGTCTGTACTGCCTGTGGCCAGAAATTCACATGTTCATCAGTGGATGTGACCATGGGTGCGACAACCAGGAGGCCCAAGTGCCAGCCCCTGACAAGCTGTGCCACTTGGGGCAGGTCACTCAATTTCTCTGGGCTTCGGTTCCCTCTGCCATAAAATAGAGATTCGATCCCACCTCTACTCTTCCTGGAGCTGTTGCTCAGATCAAATGAGCTTAGGTGGTGCCTCCCACAGAATCACCTGGGCGTCATGTAAACACACCAATACCTAGCCCCCCACTAGGGATCAAATTCAATGGCTCTGGGGTATAGTCTAGATACCAGAAGTCCCCCAGATAAATCCTGCGTGTTGCCAAGATGAAGAACAACAGAGCTAAAGAACCTCGCATGCTCTTAAGACTTCCTGTGCTCCAGGCTCCGGCCAGCGCCTCCTCATTAACACGCTCACTCACCCACATGGTCTCGTTGTCCATGTTGATGGAAGGGATGCTGGTTCGCAGGAACAGGGTAGCACGGCCATTCACCCTGACTCGGTCAAAGTCTCTGTAATCCTGGAAGGGGGAAAGGGGCGACAAGCAGCAGCTGAAGCCCCTGTGAGCCTCCCTCCTGTCCCTAAGCACCCCAACCTCTCAATCTCCCACCGCTAGCATCCTTAAGCAGCTAAACACAAATACACATCATTCATTCATTTGTGCACCAGGTCCTATGCTGGATGCTGAGGACAGCAGAGACAATGAAGGTCACAGTCTAGGCCAGGACCTTGGGCTAAATCTGGCCAGGCACCTGCTTTTGTAACTGAAGTATTTTTTGGCACAGAGTCACACCCATTCATTTGTTTCCAGCAGCTTCAGTGCTACAGTGCCAGAACTGAGTAGAAGCAACAGAAATCATATGGCCCGTAAAGCTAGGGAGATTTATAACCGAGTCACAGAAAAAGTTTGGCCTAGGTGGCAAGAGAAGGCTGCCACATGAGTAAAAATATGTCAAGCGTGACAGGTGGTGCACAGGGCTTCTGAGAAAGTTCTGTGGGTGTCCTGAGGGAGAGAGGTCATCTCAGCACTGAGAGCTGAGTGATGAAGGCTGAATAGGAGTTTGTGCACAGAGGGGACAGAGAGAAAATGTATTCCAGGGGGGAGGACAGGCAGGAGCAAAAGCACAGATGTAGGGAAGAGACAGAGAATAGAGTAACAGGTACACCACAGCAGGTCATCCACCCAAACCCGGACGTGCAAACACACACTGGCATGGCCCACAGCTGCAGGCATACAACTGTGCATAAAACACAATGCTGGCACGCACACATGCATGCACCCATGCATGCACCACACACATGCACACATGCTCCGGCTGTGACCCTGGCTCCACCCTCTCCCTGCTATGTTCCCCTCCCAGGTGGGTGGCAGTGGAGACCTCCGGACCCAGCACTGACCTCGATGAAGGTGCTGTTCCACACACGTGCCTTCACAGTTACGTTGGTGAGGGTGGTGGCATCGGGAATGGGGCACTCCAGCCACACACAGCGGGCACGGCCAGTGGCGCAGGTCTGAGGCGGGTAGGGAACAGGAGACCTGAGATGGTCTGGGTCTCTGGATTCTTTACGCTTCGCTCCTTACCTTCTGCCCTTCCCAGACTTTGCTCCACCCCTGGGTAACCCGACTTCACTTCTTCACTCCTGCGCATCCGGAACCCCCCACATGCACATCTAAGATGCGGTCTTTGGGCTGGGCTCACATAATGCCAGGAACACAGACGGCATACAATCTAACCCCTGCTTGTACAAACAGGCCAGCGGAGGAAAACCTCGCCCAACCCCTCCCGGCCTGAGCCTTCCTTCATGTCAGTTCCTGGCCCCTGGCACAACCTGTCCACCCCACGAGACCTCCACTGGCTGCCCTGGCCTGCTCGGGTCTCCCTTCCTGCAGAGAATGCCCCGCCTCCTCCTTCACCTGCCCCGCCCACTCCCAGCCCTAATGTCCAAGGCTTTGAGCAGCTCCTGGGATTCCTTGGAATGAAGCTAGCATCTTATCCTTTGATACATTGTATGGGGTGCTCCCCATTGGGCATGCTCTGAGGGCAGGGCCCACATCACCTCAACAGATGAGGGTCCCCCATGGGTGGTCTCTGTCTCCCTGGCTTCATGTACCCATGCACCCCCTGCAGGGGGTGGGCACGACCCTGGCCACTCACCAGTACAGTCTCAGACTTGGCTTTTTTGGCAGCAGCCAGAGTGATGGGTGGAGGGCCCTGGTCTCCCCCTGGATCCAGCTGTCGTCGCCTGCGCTGTGGAGATGGCGGTCTGTCCCTGGGGTCCTGAAGAAGGAAGAGATTTGCTGGGAAGGTAGAGGAAGAAGCAGGAGCAGGGATGGGAGAGGGGGAAAGGGCAGAGGGAGAATAAAGCTCCCAAACGGGCTCAGGGGAGAGAGAGGAAGACACTGGCCTTTCTGCCCTGTGCCATGCAAGTGAGGCTCGATAGGAATGAGATGCAGAGGGAGCATCCCTGATGGTGCACTTACAGAGAGAGTGAGGTTGAGAGGGTTGACAAGGTCTCCGGGTGGCAGGCAGGGCCAGGACCCATTGCCATGGATGGTGATCTCCGTGGGGTACAGCAGCCACTTGCCATTGGTGACTTCATAGGGCCACTCCAGACCCAGGACCAGGGTCCCCAGGGCTGCTAGCCCCTCCCCCACTGGGCTCACCTGTGGGCACCAGAGGCGTCACGGTTACTGTCTTCTGAAAAACTATCTCCATCTCACCAACTCCCAACCCTCCTACTCATGGACCCCAGACCCAGAATGAACTCCCTGTCACCTTTCCCAAGAGTCCCCAAACAGGACCCCAGAGGTGTCCTTACCCGGAATTCATACTTGAGGGGGCTTCCCACGTCCTCCACACTTTTCATGCCAGACTCGCCCATCACAGTCCCACCAAAGAAGCTTTGTAGCCGTTGATTCACCCTAAGGGTAAGAAAGATGCTTGAGTGGTAGGGGACAGGAGGCTGGGGCCCTGACAGAGGGATGGGCACCAAGGATGGTTAACTATGACTCCTATGACCCTAGCTCTGCCAGTTACCAGCTGTGTAGCCTCAAGCAAGTTACTTGTCCTCTCTGAGCTTCAGTTTCCTCATCTGAAAAGTGGAGTTAATAATAGCTGGTACAATACCAGGTGGTTGTGAGAAGTCAACGGGATGATACATGTAAAATCCTTTGCACAAGGAGCTTTTGAGAAATGATAAGGATCAATACTTTAGTCCCAGAGTTGCTGATACCTCCCCCTCTACCTGCTGCTCTACAGAGGAATCTAATAATAACAATAGTGATAGTGACTGTTATTGTTAAGGGAAAGGATGACCCGGGGAAGTGGTGGCCTGAGGATACCAGGCCAAAAGACGTGTCAGAGGAGCCTGGAGACAGGGAGGCCCTAGCTCAGGCACCGGGGTGGGGGTGGGAGTGATGGGGAACAGAGTGGTACCCACATGCTGAGCGAGGCCTGGAGCGTGTAGTCCACCAGCAGGGTGAGGGTCATGGGCCGCAGGTTGTCCTGGTGACTTGACCTGGCGAGGGAATGCAGGAGTAGGAAGGAGACCCAGGGCACTAGCTCAGCCCCAACCCAGACTGCTTTCACCACGTCACTCACGTGGAGAGCTGCAGCTGCACCTGAAGCTCCCTTGTGTTCAGGGTCACGCCGATGACCTCGAAGGTGATGAACAGCTCCATCTACCAAGGGTCAGGGAAGCAGAGGGGCATTTGGGGCATGGAGGGATGACACCATGGGGAGAAGAGCCCAACTCTACTCGAGGGAGATGGCTCTTGGGCACCTCCTGCCTCCCATTCTAGGGAAGGGCTCTCCATCTCTCTACCTTGCCTCTGTCTCCCTTTCCCCTTCTTCTCCCTCCGATGACATCCCCAGTGCTTTTGAGCTCTCTGCTACCTTTGCAGAACATTAAGGAAATTACTGGAGCTTTCTTTCTTTCTTTCTTTCTTTCTTTCTTTCTTTCTTTTAGGGGGGATGTGGGGGGTACTGGGGAGTGAACCCAGGGGCATTCTACCTCCAAGCTATACCCCTAGCCCTATCTTTATTTTTTTAATTTTGAAACAGGGTTTTGCTAAGTTGCTGAGGGCCTCATTAAGTAACCGAGGCTGGCAGTGAACCTGTGATCCTCCTGTTTCAGCCTCCCGGGGATTATAGGCATGCACCACCACACACTGCATTACTGAAAGTTTCTAAGCCTGTGTTTCCTTTTCCATAAAAATAGTCGCTACCTCCTTAGAGAAGGTTGTGAGAATGACATCATGTAAAAGAAGCAGTGTTAGGCTCAGAGGCCGGAACGCCCTAGCACTCAGTACAATTGGTTTCCTCCCCTCTACCTGCTCTAGCTTTGTGTATAGCTCCCTAGGGGCCCCTATTTTTCTCAGTCTCTGGGCCTCTCCCCACCCTGTCCTGGGCCTTCCCTTCTCCCAATCTGGTTCTTTGCTTCAAAGACGCCAGGGAGGCAGGCAGGTGAGGACAGGTGCTCATCAGAGGAGCAGCCTGGGACCCAGGAGGAGGATGTAGCCAGTGCTCACCTTCTGGTTCCGTTTGAAGGGGTTCCCCAGCTCGCACAGGATGGTCTGGTTACCTTGGCAGGTGCCAGCCTGAGGAAAGAAGACAAATAAGGTCAGGGACGGGCTCTCCCTCCCTCCCCTAGGAAGCAAGGTCAGAAGCCCTAGAGGCCTGACCAGATCTCCCAAGCAGCAGAGACACTGCAGACAAGGGAGGAGGCCAGCCCAGAGGATGCAGGCAAAGGATTATGCATATAAATGACATGCATATTGCCTTGCTTGGAGGCCTGGCGGGTGGGCACTCACCGGGCGCACTGAGGACAGCAGCAGGGCCGAAGGCACCTCCAGGGTGAGCAGTGCCTCGTGGGCGTCTTCCCCTGCCTGCTGCTGGTTTGGCTCGTTGGTCACATTGATGCTCAGGTGCAGTTTCCGGACTTCTCTGCTGTACTGGAGCCTGGGGAGAGGATCCCAGGACTAAGCCCAATGCCCCACCCCCGGGGTACTTTCCGGGTTCACCAGGCCCTGCCCCTCAGGTCTCCTGAGTGAGGAAAACCCCTTCTCAGGTCAGCCAGATTCCACAGAGCAGCCCCACCTGGCACCTCACCTTCCCACCTGGCCCACTAAAGTCCCTCCCCTCAGACTCGCCTATGTATGAAGCCCCGCCCCCAGCCCTGTTAGCCAATGATACCCCGCCTCCCTTGGCCAATCAGCTGCCGCCCAGAGCCCACCTAGTCAGCTGCTGGTGCTGCTGCTGCTCTGACACAAAGGCCGCCTGCATCCGCAGGTTGCTGTCACACTGGTTGTCTGGCCCGCACTCCTTCTGGAACTGGACCTGGGGACAGTCGGAGGCGTGAGAGGCCGCACCCCGCCGCGCCCTCCCACCTCACACCTTCCCACGCAGACCCCGACCCTGCCCACCTCAGTGTGGTTCTCCTTAGCCTGCGCCTGGTTGAGGACCGGGTAGGCGTCTAGGGACTGCAGCCCCAGCTGGGGGCCGTCGCCCATCGGCACAGGTAGAGAGTAGTTCATGGAGATGACAATGGGACGGAGTTTGTCTCGGACATTGTCCTGGGGAAGAAGGGGGAGTTGAGCCTGCAGTGCCTCTCCCCATGATGAATCCTCACACCTCCCTGAGCCCTCATGAGGAGCTGCACCCTCATCACAGCCTCTGTCCCTCACCCTAGACCTGGGGGACACTGATAACCTCTAGTGATCCCGGTGCCCCCATCCTGCCCTGTGCTCCTTCCTCACCATCAGAAGCAGCTCCAGTGTCTGGCAGCGCATCTCGGGCATGGAGAAGAAGCCACTTAAGACAGGCGACTGGCTGTGGGCAAAGCGGAGCCGGGGTGGGCGGCGGTCCCGGTCAGCCTCCAGAGTGTAGGCCAGGTCTGCGGGTGGACAGGGTGGTCAGCGAGTGGCCAGGTGAGCATGCTCCCCCTCGCCCTGCGCCCAACACTCACTGATGTTTTGCCTGTAGTTGGGGTTCCCAGCACTCTGGTTGTAAGCAAAGCACAGCTCCACCTGCACACTGTGGGAGGAAGCACAGGAGGACCGGTCACAGTGGGACACAGAGAGCCAAGCCCCAGCGCTCACTCCTGAACTAGGCAGAGACCGAAGGAGCCTTCTGGGGAAAGACAGGCAAACCTGGGGAGTCCATAAAGCTGGTCTGTGGTGACCTTGGCCCCTTCCCTCCCACCCTCACTACAGCATAGAAAACAAGGTTAGAGCGTACCAATGGGAACACTGAGGCCCAGCGATCAGATGGACTTAGCGAAAGTTATCAGTCAATTGGTGGCCCAGCCCAGTCTCAAACCCAGGTCGCAGGATCTCCAGTCCAGGTCGACTTCCACTGTGACCCACCCGCTTCCCTCTCCTAGTTGTCTTCCTACCCCCTTCCTCTCCTCCTGGGTTTCCTGCTCTGACTCCCTTTGCCTTCAGACCCCATGTCCTCATTCACATAAAGACCCTAGGTCATTGCCACCATCATCATCACTTTCTTGGCAACTGACATTTTCTGGGCACAAAGGTAGACAAAGTGCTTTGCTAAGGACTTTGTGTACATTATTGCATTACCACAAAAGCCCTGTGAATTAGTTGTTAATTCTTTTACTGTTGAGGAGCCTGAGACAGAGAGATCAATTTGCCCTAGATGACTCTCCTCCCTCTTCTTCAAGGACCTCACTCCCCAGAGCCTACCTCTCCCCTGCAACGCAGAGCTGGGGTTTGAACTGGGCAACCCAGAGTGCCAATTCCTAACCACTACGCTTCATTGCCTGCAATTCACCCATTAGCTCTCTCGGAGAATTTTGCTTTTTAGTGAGGTTGCACAGGGAGGGCAATGTGGGCCCCGGTATCAGACCTCTAAACGTGGGCTATCGAGAGTGGACAGGGAAGGGGCTGTGGGGTGAGGTTCCTTATACACGAGGAGCGGGTGACAGAGCAAGGGCTGGCAGTCTCACCAGGAGGTGGCCGTGCAAAGTGTGGGGTCCAGTACGGCTGGCCTGGCTACCAAGGTCCTGTGGAGGATGTTGATGACGGGCCGGGCCCTGTAGGGACAACAGAACCAGGCCGATTTCAGCGCCTCCTCCCAGCCCCAGGCCAGGGCTGGTGCTGAAGACAGACAGAGATGGGGGAGAGAAAGGCCCGGGTCCACCATCCCTGAGGCTCACCGCAGCAGCACGATGTGGTCCGACAGGCTCCCTACGAGCAGATCTGGATAGAAGTTCTCGTCCACATCCATCTGTCCACTCAGAGAGTAGCCAAAGGTGGACAAGCCAGGCAGCCCCAGCTTCTCTCCATGGATCACCTAGCAACAGGGGAAAAGTGGTGGAGACAGGCTCTGGGGTAGGCTCTGGGGAATGGGGTTTGGGGGAACAGGGCAGGGTTGGGTGAGGGAAAGGAAGAAAGGCCCACCTCAGCTGGCAGGGGCAGCAGATGCGTCCCTGTCCTTCCATACCTGCTGGGGCTCTCTGAGGAGCCCCTTGGAGCTGCTGTGGTAGATATATACTTTGCCCAAGCCTTCGAATGGGGCTCCCACAGCAATGTCTGGGGAGGAGACACAGGAGAGAATCACCAGGGTACTCCAGGCCCCACATCTTCCAAACCCTATGCTGCAGGCCTGGGGCCCAGGATGGCTCGCATTGACCTTACCTTACCAGGCAGTGCTCAGAACAACAGGGAAATTTCAGAGCTCTGTAGCTCAGAGTTAAAACCAGGACCAGCTGGAACCCTGGTGCCTCCTTTCATGGGTGGGAAGGTGGGTTGAGGAGAAAGGAAGTCACTTTCCCAAAGCCACACAGTAAGTCAGATACAGGAAGAGCATGGCCCGGTGTGTCCCCCTTTCTTTCTCCCCCACCAGCCTCCTCCCTCTTCAGACACCCTGGTTCTTCTTCCTTTTTTTTTTCTTTTTTTTGGTACTGGGGATGGAACCCGGGGACATTCTACCTCCTAGCTACAGCCCCAGCCCTATTTTTTTTTTATTCTTTATTTTGAAACAGGGTCTCACTACATTGTGGAGGGCCTCACTAAGCAGCTGAGGCTGGCCTCGAACCCCGATCCTCCAGTCTCAGCCTCCCAAATGCTGGGATTACAAGCGTGTGCCACCACGCCCGGCTCCTTCGTTCTTCTAATGACATTTACCAGGGTCTGAAAAGGAGGTGGTCCCCATTGGTGACTTCCAGTAGTGAAAGCACTCATGTCACTTAATCTTCACAAGAGTGCTGTGGGATAGGTAGTATCATCCCCACTTTAGGGATGAGGAAATGGATTCAGAAAACCCAGAGTCACACAACTTTTGAGAAGAGGGTGTTCGAGCCCGTGCCTAGCACCAGGGTTTGGGGTTTACATCATGACACTCTCGTGGACTTGACTTTGAGTGTCAAGACTTTTAAAATTCTAACCACTGTTTCTGCAGATAAACCCTAATCATTTTATGATCTTCTTAAACTTCATCGAGCTCTTTCTCATTTGCTGCATAGGATCTTAGCCTAGGTAACCCGAAGGCCAAGCCTGTTAGGAAGTATGTCCAGGAGGACAAAGTAGCACACAGCCCTTCTACAGGAAGCACCTGGGCTTTGTTGATGGAACTTTCTGGCACCCATTTTGCCTCTACAGAGGCTCCTCTGCCTTGGGTTCTCAGATATGTCCTAGGCTGTCAGAGAAGGCAACCATCCTAATGTGTCCTTCTCCATGACATCCCAGGTCTGATGAGCTCCCAATTCCTACAGAGCACTGGTGGAACTCCTGTACTTAGGGCTCCCAACTGGTCCTAGTCTTTATCATCCCATACCTGGTATACGACATTCTCAATCTTACCTCCCCCAGTCTGCCCCACAATCCCCTCCAGAATCATCGTTCAAGGTACCAAGATATTGTTCTCATATCCCCACTCCAAAACTTTCTCCGGATGTTCCCTATACCCCCTCCAACACACCATTTCCCCTAATAGAAAGCCCCAGTTCCTGTGCCTGGTTTCGAAGCCTACACCTCACCCCACACTACCTCTCCAGCCTGCACCCGACAAAACACTCTACATCCCTAGATCTGGGCACCCTGGACAAGTTCCGTACTCACTGCAAGCCCTCTGTTCCCCTCTCTGTGCACTCTCAGCCCATCCTTCACTGCCTGGCCACTTGTTGGCCCCTCTAGGAGGCCCACTGAGCTCACCTCTGCACATCCTCTCTCTAGCACTGCTCTGAGCAAACTGGGCCCTGGCCCCATCCCATCTCCTCTACAGGCCCAGTCAAGCCTGGGTGCCGGGGAGGGGTGCTGGCTCATACCCTGGAATCCATCCTGGTTGATGTCACCGATGCTGGCCACAGAGAAGCCAAAGGCAGAGCGACTAGGGCCATGAAGAAGGAGGGAGGGCTGGGCAGGGAAGGAGGTGCCCGCCTGGTTCATGAAGACATAGATGGCACCCCCGACCTCCTCCTTCCGCTCAAAGTAATAAGGAGCACCCACCAGGAGGTCTTGCCACCTGTCCAGGTGAGAAGGAAGGGTGAGATGGGAGTGTGAGGTTGGCCCCCAAGAGGCAGCATAATTTTTGTTCAACAGGCATGATTATACCAGAGTACTTGGGTATGCAAATGGCACTTCAGGCCACAGGTCACAAGAAGGACACGCAAAAGCCAACATAACCCACTAAATAGCAAATGCATGTCATGGAGAGCCAAGCAGGCAAAGATCACACCACATCCATCAGAGCCACACAAGTGGCAGGCACAGACAAGCAGGTGCGAGCATCATGCACATGACATGCAAATACGCAGACTCCCATAGACTGATTGCAAAACCCCTGCAAACAGCAAACAAACTCACAATTGCAAAGCTTCCATTTCCCTGACCTGGCTTGAACACGCCCCTCCCCCACCGTTCTCCCTGCCCCCTCCCAGGATGTCCCCAAATTCTTACCCATCATTGTTCAGGTCTGCCAGGGCAATGGCACTGCCAAAGTAAGCGCCCACCTGCGTGCCCTCCAGCACCTGCCTCCTCCGCAGGTCTCCGCTGCCCTCCTGGCTCAGCAAGAAGACAGCACCCCTATGTCGATGTCGTGGGGCGCCTGTCACAATAGTGATGTCCGTGGGGTGCAGGATGGCGCTGCCTACCTGCACCGTATACCCTAGGATGAGGGAAGGTGTTCAATCAGGACCCCGGTAAGCTACGTCCCTTTCTACTCTGGGTCCATCCCCCTAGTTTCCTACACCCTCATTATCATTTATTCCAGAGAAAGTGGGCCCCAGATGCCCAGTGGCCATACCCATCCCAGTCCCCCACTCCTCCTGCACAGTGAACTGTGCACTCCATGCCAGTAGTGACTTTGCATTTGGAAGCTTGGTCCAGGGACTCAATAAATGTGGGCTAGTTGACCTAAATGCCACTAGTCACACCTGTACCCTACCCTCACTCCTCCAACAGGCACTGAAGGTCAGAGGGCCAGTGAGTTAGGGACCAGGATACCTTCCCCCTTAGTCACCCGTTGGGCTACCAGAGCTGGACTCACCAATGTACAGGTTTCCTTGGTCCTCTGGGTCCTTGTAACTGTACTCAGATAAATCCCAGTCCTTCCGCTGAATCATGTAGCTGTTTCCTTCACAAAGATTTGGGGAAAGGAAGCAGAGGGGTATCAGCCACCACCCTTTTCCTCCACTATGTCCATCCTCTCAATAATAATAATAACCTCTTTTATTTGTGAGCACTTTGCCATTTGTAAATCACTTCCTCTAACAATTCTGTGCAGTAGAATGATGACTTCCGTTTTGCATATGAGAAAAGTGAGGCTGAGGAAGGGAAACTGGCTTGCTCAAAGTCCACGAGAGCTAGCTGTACAGGCATGGCTGCATCCTGTGCTGCAGGCTCCTGGGGATGAGACACTAGCTGACACTTCCCTACACTCCAGACACCTTGGTCAGACTTCACACCTTTACCTCCTGGTCCTACCCTTAAACTCAGACTACCAACCTGGCCCCTGGCCCCTGGCCCCAGAGCTGATGCTGAAGGGTAACTGTGACCCTGCCAAGCTTCTATGGGACCAGTAGAGGGAAGAAGAATGGGGGAAAGGGCAGAGCCTCACCTTCTATGAGCCCAGAGTGTGACTACACCTAGGCTACCTGCTGGTTAAGAGGAGCATATTCAGGACTCTCTGACTGTTTTGTTTGTTTGGTGCTGGAGATTAAGCCCAGGGGCATTCTACCTCTGAGCTAGACCCCCAGTATCTATTTTATTTTGGAACAGGATCTTGCTAAATTGCTGAGAGTCTTGCCTAGTTACTGAGGCTGGCCTCAAACCTATGATCTTCTCATCGCAGCCTCCCAAGTACTGGGATTACAGGCATGCACCACCATGCCAGGTGAGCATGTTTTATTTTTAAAATAAGTTTTTAATCTGGAAGTAGTAGCACATGCCTATAATCCCAGCTACTCAAGAGGCCAAGGCAGGAGGATTGCAAGTTCAAGGCCAACCTGGGCAACTTAGCAATATAGCTCAGTTGCAGAGCATTTGCCTAGCATGTAAGGCCTTGGGTTCCCACCCCAGTATAACAAAAATAAATAAATTTTTAGTGGTTACATTGCAGTAAGGTGGACCTGCATTAAAATCTAGGTTTCATAATTTATTGTTGGCCTTGTGCAATTTACTCCTCTAAGACTCAATCTTTTATTGTGTAAAGTGGGTATAATAACACTTGCCTCATAAGGGTATTTTAGATTAACGAAGATAGCTTCTGACATATATAGTGAGTGCTTTAAAATATAGAGGTCATGGTGGTTGCTGCTGTTAACACAGCCGGGGGCGTGTCTCTTCTGCCCCTAGTTTGGATGGTGGGGGCTAGAGAGTCGCAGGGGCTAATGAGATGGTGGTCTCTGCTCCTCCTCCCTTCCCCCCATGGTCCCCACCTTTCCAGTTGTAGGCACCAGGGGCGCCGAAGTACACGGTGCTCTGGGTGAATCCCCCGCTGGTACCCAGCTGGCACATGCCCGTCTCCAGGTAGTCGGTGTTGCTGTTGCACATCTCGTTGTGGTAGGTCTGCCAGTCATCACCGGGGTCCAGTTCTAGGTCATTGCCCCGCACATAGCACTTGCCCACCATGCGCCGCTGGTCCTCTGACCCTGACCACAGCACCTGGGTGTAGCGGTGGGCACAGACCTAGGAAGGGAAGCCCCCCAACACACGTGGCCTTAGCCAAGAGCACGGACCCACGGAAAGCTGTCTCCTTTGCCATGGGCACCTCTGGCTCTGCAGGACAGAAGCTGAAGGACAGAGGACTCCTGGCTTCCTTCCCATGGTGATACTTAAATCTCCATCCCCTTTCTGACATTCAGAAATCTGTCCTGAAGGCCAGGAGCTGTGTTTGGAAAGCCAGAAGGTATGGGTTTGAGAGCTGTGTGAAAGGAAAAGGGGAAAGGATGGAGGGAATGTAGGGTTTAGGCTCTTGAGACTGAAAGAAGCTATTTACAGAGAGATTAGGGAACTTGATTCCCTCTGTCCCCAGATGGCCCTGTCAGCTTAATAAAAGGGACCATTATTTAATAATAATAATAATAATAATAAAAACAATAATAATAGCAGCAGCTAACACTTACTGAGTGCTTACTATATGCCAGGCAGAATTCTAAGCTCTTTCCCTATTTACTCTTTTAAGCTGCTAAAAATTACATGGTACGGGGACAATTATTTTCCCCATTTGTGTGTGTGTGTGTATGTGTGTGTGTGTGTAGTACTGGGGATTGAACCCAGAGGCATTCTACCTCTACGCTACACCCCCAGCCCTATTTTTATTTTTATTTTGAAACAGGGTCTCCCTAGGTTGATGAGAGTCTCACTACTTGCTAAGGCTGTCCTTGAACCTGCAATCCTACTGTCTCGGCCTCCCAAGTACTAGGATGACAGGCATGCGTCACCACGCTTGGCTTATTTCCCCCATTTTAGATAAAGATACCAAGGCACATATAGCTTAGAACCTTGTCTAAGATCTCACATCTCAACAGAGATAAAGAATGTTCAAACTGAGGCTTTCTGGCTCCAAAGTCTGAGCTCTTAAGCACTATACTCTGCTGCCTCTCGAAGGTGAAAGTGTACTCACAGCTCGGGTACCCTGCAGGTGCTCAGTATTTATTTACTGGGAAAATCAGTGGATCAGCATAGGGCGTTTCAGGGCTGGGAGTATAGCTCAGTGATAGAGCACTTGCCTAACATACTCAAGGCCCTGGGATGCATCCCCAACACTAAAAAAAAAAAAGTGGTATTTTTTTGTTGTTTGTGATACTGGCAATTGAATCCAAGGGCATTCTATCTCTTAGCTACACCTCCAGCCCTATTTTATTTTTTATTTTGAAACAGGGCCTCGCTGAGTTGCTGAGGCTGGCTCTGGGATCCTCTTGTCTTAGCTTCCCAAGTACTGGGATTACAAACCTGCGCCACCAGGAAACAGGCCTTATTCTGGCTTACTTGCTTTTTCTGTCCCCTTCCAGGTATGAGCTCCACTAGCACATCACATGAGCCTGTCCTGAGGCACTGCTAAGTTTCTAGAGCTAGCACAGTGCTTGGTACACAGGAGGGCCTCACGAAATATCGGTCAAATGAATGGATGGATGGGTGAGTAAGGTATGGCTAAGAACCCAGGGTCTAGAATCATTTTAAATCATCTCCTAGGAGCTGGGCGTGGTGGCGCACGCTTGTAATCCCAGCATTTGGGAGGCTGAGACCAGAGGATCTGGGTTCGCGGCCAGCCTCAGCTACTTAGTGAAGCACTCCGCAACTTAGTGAGACTCTGCTTCAAAATAAAGAAGAAAAAACAGGGCTGGGGGTGTAGCTCGAAGGTAGAATGCCCCTGAGTTCAATCCCCAGTACCGCAAAATAAATAAATAAATAAATAAATAAATAAATAAATAAATAAATAAATAAATAAATAATTTCCTAGGGCCACAAGCATCCATAACAGGGATCACAAAAGGGCATTTTGGTGAGCTGATACCAACCTGGAGCTTGGACCACTATTCAAAGGTGACAGAAATCACAGCAGTGATGGCCAAGGGGTTGGTGATTGACAGAAGGGGGCATCAGGGAACTTTCTGATGTAAATATTCTCTATCTTTTATGAATGCTGGTTACACAGGTGTACACATTTGTCAAAACTCATAGAAACTTACAATCTGTACATTCATTTTAAATCAATTTTTAAAATGAAAAAAGTAAAATAAAAACAGTGTCCCTTTGGGACTCAGAAATTGAGACCCCAGGGGTCGGCGCTAAAGGATGTGGGCACTAAAGGAGGTGACAAATGACAGCAGGGAGTGGCCCCCAAAGCAGAGCTGGGTAAGCCGGGTCAGAAGGGCTGGGCCTCTTCCGGCAGCCAGCCTCCCAGGAAGGAGGCCGGCCAGTGCCCAACTGCCTGGGGCCCTCTCTGCCCTTTGCTCCTCTGCGTTCCCTCCGCTCGTTCCCACGAATGCCAAACACTCGTGTGGGTGCAGGGAGGAAGTGAGTGATTCAGACAGAACCCAAGCCATGCCCAGCCTTGGGAAAGGGCCAGACACCCCTACCCCCAACTCCAGGAACACAGGGAATGGGGACACAGCCACAGCAGTGGACATCTACAAAGTCCCCAGCACATGCACACAGTCATGGAGGACCCCTCTGCTGTCCTCCCAAGCCCAGAGGAAGATGGAGAGAACTGGGCGGGGGGGAGGGGGTGCCCACTTACCAAGACTCGACCAGCAGGGCCCTGGCTGGCCACAGTCACCCCGAGCCACATGTCTTCAATGATGTGATGGTCAGGGTCACCTGAAGACACGGGAGGGATCGTGGACCAGGGCACCTCACCCCACACTCCCATGCCCAGTCTCCAGAGGCAGAAGTTGTTCATCTTGGACCCCTGACCCAGCAGGGCAGCCTTGCTACCACCTTCTCCCGCCCATCACTCTGATCTCCACCAATCCCACACAGCCCCATCTTCTTAGCTAGTCCCTAGACGAGAAGTCACTGGGAACCGTGCAAGCAAGCCTCATGTCTCCTCCAGGACATTCTCTCCATGCCCCCCACCATGCTCCTGACCCAGCACCGCTCCCCAGCCCCTTCCCTCACTTTTCTCTGTGATGTCCATCCGCTCGCAGTCGTCCTTGTGGGCAGTGAGGGGGCACAGGTACACAGCACCGGTCCGGTTGGTATAGCCATCAGGTACGGCCAGGTCCTGGGGGGCACCAGCCAGGAGCCTGGGGGCAGGGAGGTGGGGGGCCCAGGCTCAGACACTCCAGGTCTCCCTCCAAGAAACTTGCTTTCAGCGTGTACGTACTGAGCATCAACTCCATGCCAGGCTCTGGGGCTAGGACAGGCACCCACCCCAGCCCCTGTGCTCCAGAAGAGCCCAGTGTAGGGAAGGCAAGCCAGGAAACAGGACATGCTCAGAATGAGCTACATGAGGAAAACAGGGAGGCCCTCAAACGAGGTGACCCAGTCTGAGGATGATGACCAGGGGCCACTTGATGAAGAGGGAAAGAAGGTCCCTTTAGGCAAAGGTACAGCATGTGCCAGGACCAGGAAGCATGAGCAAGCAGGATGATTCAGGACTCAGGCCCTCTGTACAGCTGCAGGCCAGGAACATCCTGGGAGGGATACGGGAGGGGGGTTGGGGAGGTGGTTTGTTAGAAGCCTGGGTTCTTCCTCTCAAAGCCATCCAAGGACTTAGATCTAGGATGCCTGGGCCCCTAAGTGACCTGGGTGATGCTCAACATCCCCCACCTCCACTTTGAGACAGCTCACAGGTATGGGGTGGCACTGGACCTCACACAGTAAACACTGCGGCCCAAGAGCAATGAATGGCCATGGACTACTGCCTTGCCCCCAGAATCCATTTTGGGGGACACTGATGGCAAGTTCCAACAGGGTGCTTCGAGTCCCAGAGAGGTGACTAGAGCAGAGGGATCAGCCCTGAAGTACTACCTCCCAGGACAGTCCTTGGACCACGAGCATCAGAAATCCCTGGGATATCTGTGAAAGAGGCAAATTCCTCAGTCCCCCACAGGCCCTCTGGATCAAATCTATGGCACCCCAGTTTGAGAACCCACGGGAGAAGTGTTCTGCCAGGACCCTCTCTTCAATCCTGATGGTGTCTGCATCCTGGGTGGCTCTCAGGAGCCCCTCCGTTTGGACCCAGCAACACTATCACCCTGAGGCTCCCAGTTCAGGATTTGGGCCCCAGGTCTGCTGCCAGAGCATGGAGGTGCTGGCCAACGGCTTCGCCTGCAGCCCTGCCTGGGACCTATGAGTGAGGGAGGCAGGGAGTGGGTAGGGCAGGGCCCGGGCATGCTGGGGCCTGGGTGCCTCCACCCACTGGGAGTCAGGAATGCACTGCCTGAGGGTGCCGGGAAGGGGGCGGGGCCTCTGCCTGCACCTCACTCCTGCAGCTCAGACCTCACCCTGGGGAAGTGTTCCTGGGAGAGGAGGGAAGCTCCGGAGCACAGCAGTTATGAGCACTGCGGGGGCACTGGCGGCTGGCAGAGGGCCAGGATGGCAGCCAGGCCCAGCTAGTCACCTTCTGTCTGGGCTGGGGAGGGTGCCTGGGTGAGTCCACTGCCTGACCACCCATGGACATCCGCCCTGCGCGCCTGACAGATGAGAGAAGGAAGCTGGGCCCGTGGGAAAGGAACATGTCAGCCAGGGAGCTCAGGCCCTGGTTCCAGGGTTTGTTTTGCCTCGAAGGGAGATTTCCTTTCCCTGAGCCCAGAATGCCTCATCTGTAAAATGGGGACAGCAGCTGTCCTGCCCGCCTCTTCAGTTGTTGGAGGAACACATAGGATCGTTCAGCTAAAGAGCTTTCTGACTATGAAACCATGGCCGGTGTGGGCACTGTTGTTCTGATTTCTTGTGGCACCAGGGCTGATCCCAACATGACCCCAGACTCCCTCCCAGAACCCAGGCAGTTCTGCACTGCCAGGTTAGGGGGTCCATAGCAGAGGGAAAAGGACTGCGGTTGTTTAGAAGGAGCAGGCGGCTGGGCATAAGTAGGACTTTCATGGCCTGAGGATACCAGGCAGTCACTAAGGGGACGGCACAGGTGGCCAGAGTCATTCTAGGAAGAAAACTTAAGAGTGGGTTGGAGGTGGAGGTGGGGGTGCCGACCCCTCCTCTTAGCTTCCCGAGGTACAGAGCAGGCAGAGCTGGACACAGATGGCAATTGGATTGAAATAAATCCCCACACCACCTCCCACCCCTTCCCCCGAGTCAGCCTCATGCCCACTGATGGGGGCGGGGGGAGCCGGTGCTCTAACCCAAGTCCCACATCTCAGGCCCCTCCCTCCTCAAAGATTCCAAAGGGAGCCCCCTAGACCCCCGGAATATTTTTAGCTCCTACTTGGCCCACTCAGAGGCCCTTTAAGGCCCTCTGGCTCCCAGCCCGGATCCAATGGGTCTATAGCCAGAGGTTTCCGCATGAAGGCGAAGGTGATGCAGCCAGGATCCTCGTTCTTCAGCCACAGCTGGGTGTATATGGTGGGGGCTGGAGAATCCAGGGGGCAGAAGGGACATGACTGATATGCTATTGAAATTACTGTGCAAAGGAACAACTCTAGCTACCTGCTGTTGGGTCTGGTCTAGATCAGAAACTCCAAAAGCTGACTCCCTCCCAGAAGACCACTGAACCCACCTCTCAGCCATTAGGCTAGAGACTGGGCAGAGGGAGGCCTAGATGGACCTCCCCTCTCCTGGAGTCAAGCTGGGCTGGGAGGTAGTAGGGGAATGGGTGAAATGACCAATCAAGGCTCTCAAACAGCTGCCTCCTCACCTCTTCACCTGGCTCCAGTCAGAAATCCCCTCACGGCCTCTGGGGAGCCCCTGGGCTCTGAGTGCCGGAAGAGCCCTTCCTCACCCTGCCCCAAAGTCCTCCAGGGCAGTGAGAAGCTAATGGAGCAGGAGAAAGCAGCAGAATCTGAGAAGGCTGGGCAATGGGCCCCAGGAGAGTTCAGGGCACCGGGCTGGCTTACCCCAACAAGTAGGAGGACCCTGGAGAGCATTGGGGTGGGGGTGGGGGTGGGGTACTCAAAGAAACAGTCTATATGATCCAACTTCCCAGCTTTCATCCTGGGAGGTGTGTGTGGTTCCTGTGGGAAGACTTCAGAGGAGGCCAGAGGATCTAGGACTCAGGCCCATGGCCCCCATGCCTTACTCTTCAGGTCCTTAGCCCCTCTGTTCCCTTCTGCACCAGGCCAGGAAGCAAGAGGGGGAGGGGATCTGCTCCAGCCCTGAGCCCTGGGGTGGAGGGAGGTAGCTCTTAAATGCTTGGATCCTAGCTCTGTGCCAGCCCTGCTGCCCAAATTAGCCACCTCCCCAGAGGCTGCTCCTATGGCGGCTGAAAGTGCAGCCCTCGCCATTCTCCCCTACTCCTCCTCGTCCTCCCCTACTCCTCCTCAGCCCACCCAGCCCCCTCTCCCTTGGTGACTCAGCCCTCAATCCGGAGCACCAAGCTAGCAGAGTGAGAGAATGAAGGACAGGAGAACAGGGCCTTTGCAGAGAACAAGGTTGCAAGAACAAGGTTGTTTTCTCATTTCTTTTCCCTTTCCCTGGCTCTTCAGTGTTTTGTCCATATTTGACCCTTTAGCACATGCTTCGTGTCATCTAGCCTCAATCCTGCTTACTGCAGTGGACGTCTTCTTCCTCCTTTGTTTAGCTCTGATCAAGCCAGCCCTGTGCTGCTGCTTCTACAAGATCAGCCTTCCCCTACCTCCTGCTCACTTCAAAGGCCGTTGGCCTGGACTGGTCACTGGAGAGAGCCAGAGGAAAAGGATACACCACGTGCAGGCCATCTGCCTGCAGCCATGGCTACTGTGCCATTTCTGCTGGCACGAGCCACAGTGGCTGCCAGGTGCCGCCTGCCCAGGGAAACATGTTAGGAGGGCACAGCAGGTGGCTGGGTGCCTGCCTACCTCAGCTATGACCTCATTTCCAGGAGCTGTGACCACTCTGTCCCAGACATCCTCATTTCTAGACAAGGGTGAAAGGGGGAGGAGTCCCAGAGGGATCCCTCATAACCCACGAGGTCAAGCCAGACCAGGACACTCAGATTCCCAGGAGGGAATGACAGGGCAGGTATGTGGCAGGGGATCAGTAACCACTTCCCAGAGGAGCAGTCTCTCCCTCTGAGGGGCCCTCACCCATCTTGCCAAGAAGCCCAAAGCACCTTGGTGTTCCCCTGCGTCTCACCCTTAACTTCCAGAGACCGGAAGCTTGGGGCCTCAGTTGCAGGTGAGGAACCCCAGGCCAGAGATGAAGCTGATGGACAGTGAAGAGGGTCCACCTTGGCTTTTTAGCCATTTCTGGAACAAAGCCTTCTTGGAGAACAGGAAAGCTGTGTTCTTCCCTCCTCCTGCCCCCAAAACAATGTACAAGCACACACACACACACACACACACACACACACACACACACATACACTTTTACATATACTTTCAGGGGTCTCTGAATTTCCTGGAAATCTTCTGAACCCCCAAAGAAAGGCCTGTTCAGGACCATGAACCCTCCCACTCTTCCAAAGGGACTTTGAGGTTAATAGAATATGAGGCTGTAGCTTGACTTACTAGTTCCCCTGAGCTGTGCATTCAGACAGCTGTTTACATCTGGCTACACAGCTGGCTACAGCTAAGCGCAGCTGATCCAGCTGGCTCTCCCAAATGGCCAGGGGGCTATACTCAGTAAGAGATAAACCAAGATATAGAACCATTCCTGGGTGAAACCAAGGATACCCAATGGGGAAACCCAGAATTCTGTCTAGAGCTACCCATATCTTGGAATTTCAGTAGCTTTCAAACTTCTCCAGCTGCCTAGGAATGGGCCATCTTGAGTGAAGCCCATGTACAAAAGGGGTGCATCTACATCCCGGCAGTCAGCCTGAGGGCCATCAGTGGCTCCTTGGAGAAGTGGGCACACACACAGTGTTTTCCACACACTATCTCACTAAAGCGCCACTAATACCACATGAAGTTTCTCTGACATGTAAAGAAACTAAGGCTCAGATGTTAGTGACAGATCCAAGCCAGGACACTGACAATAGGACTTCTGAGCCTCTTCTCCCTCCACAGTGTCAAGATGCCTCTAAGGTCAATGGAAGTAGGAAGAAACATATAGTTCCAGGTCCAAACCCTTTTGGGGGAAAATTGGCCCCAGGAAGGGAAATATCTCACTCAAGGTTACATAGCAGAGGGGGATCGGTTGCGGGATCATTTTTTACTTTCTTTCCATCCTAATCTTTTCTTTCACTGATACCTTAGGCCATGCAGATTCAGCACTAAAACACCCGAAATCATTTTCTGAGCTAGGGCAGAAAAAGTACTGAGTATCAGCAGTCATTCAGGACTCCAAAAGATAGAAGGTTGGCTGAAGCTGGACTGAAGCTGCTGGGCCCAAGCAGGAAGGGTGTGGTGGCCCTACCCTCTGCAGAAGGAAGCCAGATGGAGGGAAGGCTAAGTCCAGGTAGGTAAGCTGAACCGGGGCTGGGCCAACAGGGCAGAGGCCAGGGCTGAAGCAGTTTGAACTTTGAACATTTCAAATTTCTTCAAGTTTCTGCAGGCCCCAGGTAGAGCTGGGAGAGATTTCAACTCAGCCTGACCATGGTCAGCAGGGGGCATCTGCCGGGTGGGAGCAGATGCCTGGCAGGTCACCCAGCCCAAAGAAGTAGAAGGGGTCTGCCTGACCTGTCCTAACCGCTGTTCCTCCCCAGAGAGCCTCACCTCCTCCAGACACCCTATTTTCCCACCTGTCAACCTCAGCACACTCAGCCCAACCTCTGAGACCTGGACACATCCATTTGGACCTAGGAGGGAAGGAGGGCAGGCAGCTGGAGGCCATCCCCTCCTTCCCTCCACTATGCCTAGCTCTTCAAGCTCCTTCTCCTTGCAGCTGTTGGAAAAGAGAGCAGAAGAAAGAGAAAAACACCATTTCCCTCTTCAAACCAAAACAAACACACTCAGGGTTGATGGTTCAACATAAATCTGTGGAATGCAGGGAAGATGTCTGGGGGGGGGGGGTGAGTGCAGGAGACCAAGCTGGAGTTGGGACAGCGCCTCCAGTCTTCTACTGCCCCCCTCCAGGGGTCAGGGGGAGCCTCTGGACAGCTCCAAATGCCCAGACTCTCCATCACCTCACCCTACAACCAAGCACTTAAGAAGGGCGGTCAGTCTGGCTCTGCAGAGGGCGTGGCTGGTGCGGCCACAGACTAAATGCGAGGTGTAAGGGGGCCTTAAAGGCATCAGTTCTTGCTAGGCAGGGGAAGAAGGGTCCGCAAGGTGTTTATCTCGCACTTTCCCCCAGCTCCCACACCCGAGGAGAAGAGGTTAATGCTAGGCACTTGGTTTACAAGGGGCTCAGGCAAAAGGGACCCCACTTCCGCTCGCGGAAGAGATGTAACGGGTGGAAGGCGGCGTCTAGACAGGTTCGGGCCCTTGCCAGAACTTGCCAATGATTACTGCTCCCAATCCTTCACTTCCCGCCAAACCCTGGCAGTCGGAGGGCTGCCCCAGGGCCCGCCCCCCTAATTGTGGCCCACAAGGGCCCGCAGCAGCGGGCATGGAAGCCGGCGGGCCCAGGGTTTCCACCCCGCTCCGGATCCGCACCCCCGCACCCTCTCTCCCACCCCACCCCCGCCAGCCTGACTTACAGGTAGCGCTGCTGCCGCTCCGTCTGCCGATGGAGGGCGACCGAGTAGCCGAAGAGGCTGCCTCGGTTCTTGGCCTCCTTCACCACCAGGAATCGGGTGTCCAGATTGAAAGCGAAGGCTACCCGGCCGCCGGCCGCCACCATCAAAGCGAGCGCGCAGAGCATCGGGCGCGGGGCGTGGGGCGCGCGGCGGGGGCTGGAGCCCATGGCTGCGAGCCCGAGCCGGAGCCGGAGCGGGAGCCCGAGCCGGAGCCGGAGCCCGAGCCGGAGCCCGAGCCGGGCCCGGGCGAGAGCGCGAGAGCGCGCGGAGCTGGAAGTGAGGACCTGTTCACCTGCTCCCGGAGCCGCTGGAGGACACCCAAGTCCGCTGCGCCGTTGCGCCGGGAGCTGACTAGCTTCTTGCCCCCAGCCCGGGTCAGTTTCCCTTCTGCTCAAAGCTCTGCGCTCTCGGATCCCCCTCCAAGGTTCGTGGTTCTATTCTCCCGCCTGTCCCGAAGCCGGGTCACGGTCCCCGGGCCCCGAGCACCCGGCCCCCTAGCTTGTCCGGGCCGCGCCCCCTTGGCCGCGCTATCGCCGCGGATCCTGGCTAGGCGGCGGATCTGGGCAGGCCGACTCCGCGACCGCAAGGAGGACGCGAGGGAGGGGTCCCCCGCGGCGCGCGCCCCGCCTCCCCACGCCCAGCCCCGCACCTCCCCACCTTGCGCGCCCAGCCCGGGCTCCGCTTTCCTTCCGGGGAAAGAGAAAAGGTCCCGGCTCCGCAACCGCCTCTTAAAGGGGCAGCATCGCCCCGCCCTCCTCATTCTTCCTATCCGGGCTCTGCCCGGTCCCCCAGACACCTGTCGGGAGCCCCTAAAGGCTTGGATTTCCCATCCCCGCCCCTCGCTTCTCCCGGGAAGCGTCGCCTTCGGAGCACTGGTGATTGGACGGGCGGGGCCGGGGTTGGGATTGGTCTGGCCGCTTGGCAGCAGCTGCTTCTGCGACTGGCAAGGCCGTCCCGGATGGACAGATCAGGCTTTGGCACATCTGGGAACCGATGTCCGCGGGCGACGGGCAGGAATACCGGCCTTGCCTCCGCGTCGCTGAGTCCCTAGGAGAAAGCTGTGGGTCTCTGGGCATTCTTCCTTACACCCAGAGCCTTCGCTGTTTTGGTACAGATTTCTTTCTCTTGACCACCCCCCAACACCCATCCTAATCCAAGCTGGGACTGGCTCCTTAGCAAAGCCACGCAAATATTTAGCAATGGTGATAACCAAACATCGATAGTTGTTAACTAGCAAAAAGCATTTTCACCTAAGGGCTAAGCCTTTCGGTCTCAAGGGATGGTTGTGATGTGGAAACAAGTTTCTCCTTAGAGCGCACTGCGTGGCCAAGGAATCGAACCCAGACTGTCCATTTCACATCCTCTCCGGCCTTCAGGGCTCAGCCCAGCAGAATCCCAATGCTCCCCTCCTCTCACCCAGACTTGGACTGAGTATTTGGAGAATAGACAGGATTGTCAGCCCCCACAGGTGCATAGTAGGCGGTGCTAGGTGGAGATGGTGGGCGGGGTCAAAGAGCTCACCCGCAGAAGAATCAAAGTGAAAGGGAATTTCAGATGGTCACTGTGAACTTTCTTGAATCTAGCTTAGATTTTCCTTATTGCAGCACAAAGACCTATTCCCTGAGGATTCTTTTCTCTACATATGCTTATAGAGAAAAGAAACATGTATTAAGCACATATGCTGCAGAAACTATACTAAATACTTCACAGATGTTATTAAATCAAATTCTCACATCAATCATTGGGGTGTTATCTCTGTTTTCAGGTGGGAAACTGAGGCTCAGCGAGGTTAAGCAACTTGGCTAAGGCCACACAGCTAGGATTCTATTATATCTGACTCGAGCCCTTCGTAACCACTTATGCTAATAATTAACACTGTACAATACTTAGGATACATCAATCTAAGTTTGGTGAGACAAGAAGATTGTACAATTTGGCACTTTTTTTGAGGTACTGGGGAGTAAACCCAGGGGCATTCTACCTCCGAGCTACACCCCCAGCCCTATCTTATTTTATGGTACTGGGGGTTGAACCCAGAGGCATTCTACTTCTTAAAGAAGCTACACCCAGCCTGAATTTTTATTTCTTATTTGGAAACGAGGTCTTTCTAGGTTGCTGAGAATCTCACTACTTGCTGAGGCTGTCCTCAAACCTGGGATCCTCCTGTCTCAGCCTCCCAAATACTGGGATTACAGGCATGCACCACCACACCCAGCTCCCAGCCCTATTTTTTATTCTTTATTTTTGAAACAGGGTCTCACTAAGTTGCAGAGGGCCTCACTAAGTAGTTGAAGCTGACCATGAACCTGTGATCCTCCTGTCTCAGCCTCCCAAGTACTGGGATTACAAATGTGTGCCACCATGTCCAGGTTGGCACTCTTTTTAAGGACTAGAATAGCTGGGTATGGTGGCACATGACTATAATCCTATTTGGGAAGCTGAGGCAAGAGGATTGCAAATTTAAGGCCAATATGGGCAATTTTGGAAGACCTTATCTCAAAATTTCAAAACTTTAAAAGGGAATGGGGAGTTAGGAATGTAGCTTGGTGGTAAACTGCCTCTAGGCTCAATCTTAGTACCACAAAAAGGGGGGGGGGTAGAATAAAGAATTAGTACAAGGTTAGAATCAGAGAGGCTGGAAAGGGTCCTCAACCTGACTTTACAGCTTACTAGTCATTTCACATAACTTCACAGTTTACAAATCAATTCTTGTAGACTCATCCCAGCCTCCTTGTGAAGTCAAGATTAGTATCTTCATTTGCCCTGAGGGGAACTAAGCTCAAGAGATTACCTGGATGCCTAATGTCATGAAACTTATGGGATGTGGGGCTAAGACTGGAAGCCACTGACCACTGCTGTGTCTTTAAGAGACAAACTCTTGAGCAGATGTTGTTCAGACGGGCCTAAACAAAAGCAGCTGCGATAACAGCCTTCTCTGTGGTGTTTGGGGAGAGGACACTTGTCCCTGACTGCCCTTAGAACAGCATTTGTTTCCAAACCATGACTCCAGAGCCACTCAGCCTCTCTTGTGATCTGCCTCGTAGGGCCACCAGAGGTAGGAGAGATCTGAGGGACCACCAGGAGTAGGAGACATCTGAGGTCAAGGGACAGAAAGCTGGGTCCTGGTCCTCTGCCTTGTTCTTGGAGAAAAGGAGACAGCCGGGTCCAAGAGGGCAGGGGTTCAGGGTGGACATTCAGTGAGGGCAGGGGTCCCGCCTGAAACAGCCTCGAGTCCTGTGATGACAGCTGGGCTGCCTGCCAAGGCTTATCTCTTTGGGCATCCCAAACAGGAATGACCAGCATGTCCGATCCAGAGCAGGAAAGGGATGAGGGATGGCTTTTCCACTCCAGGGGAGTGTCCGAGGGGAATGTGCAAGCGGGGGCTGAGGCCACTGCTAAGGGGAGGGCCCAGTTAAGGAATGTGGAGGAGTGTCAGGCAGATCTAGGGGGAGATGGGCTAGAAGGAGACCTGGGGACTGGAAGGGTCTGGGCTGGAGAGATGGAGAAAGAGAAATCCCAAATTCATGAACACAGGTCTGAAACCATTCGGCTTCAGAGACATCCCTATCCACGCCTCATCTCACCTCTCAGTTGACTTTATCTGCCAACCCTTTATCTGTCAACTCTTCCCCATGGAGAAGGACCCACCTAGAAACACGGACACATGAATAACATGTGAAATGAAGAGCCCAAGTCCAATTATTTTTTTTTATATTTGGCCTGGCTTTTAAACCTCACCCCTCTTCCCCCTAGGCTCCCACACCTGGACAGGCTGATAAGAAAGTCTGATGCTAGCAGGGCGTAGCAGCACACGCTTGTAATCCCAGTACTTGAAAGACTGAGACAAAAGGATCACAGGTTCAAGACCAGCCTTAGCGACTTAGTGTGGTTCTCAGCAACTTAGCAAGACCCTGTTTCCAAATAAAAAATAAAATAGGGCTTGGGGGTGTAGCTCAGAGGTAGAATGCCTCTGGGTTCAATCATCAGAACGGAAGAAAAGAAAGTCTAAAGTCTGAAGTCTGGTACTGTTTTGGAGGGAGGGAGATTCGAAACCCCTTCCTGCCTGAACACCCGCCCCCAACACTGTGAAACCCAGGGCCAACCTCCTTTCCTAGCTCTCTAAAGCATTTGGAACCTGCTTGAGAGGCCAGCCCTGCTCTCCTGAGAGACCACAATTATGTAAATAATAAACCTTTTCGTACCCTCTTGGTGTGTGCATGGCGTCATTTTGTCTTGACATCCAAATAAAACCTTGGATGGGGTCCATCTGTCCCTGCAGGTGACAGCAGTATGCAGGCCGTGCGTGCTGCTGGAGGGTGGGGAGGCCCCCGAGGAGGAGAATCTAGACAAGGGGAGAGCATGGGGAGCCTCTGGAGCAGAAGACGTGGGGCCTGGTTCGGGATGAAGCCTCCCAGCTGGAATGGTGACGCCATCAACATTCTATAAAGGTGGCTTCCCATTCAGTAACCGCCGGCTGTGTTCAGCCCAGTCTACAGGCCTGCTGGAGAAGTAATGGTGGCCTATGTTGGTGTGTCACATGGATTGAGCGTGGGTTGTCCTGTCTACTCACCTTGGGCAAGTTACCTTCCTGCTGCAGGCTTCAGTTCCCCATGTGTGAAATCCAAGGGCTGAAGAAAATCCCTCACTATTTCCTAATCAGCATCCTGCCCGTCTCAAGGCTTCCCCTATCTGTTGAGCTAAGTGGACCAAATCTCTGCTATTGAACTAAGACTCAGGTCTCAATCTCTGACTTGAATTGAAAATGCAAATTACTAGGGAGGGAGAAAAGGAGAATTGGCAGAGTGTGTATGGGCTTATCAGATTTCCTTCCCCAGTGACCCAGATGTGAGCCTAGTCCAGGCGATTTTTCTGGCTCAGAATTCATCAGCATCAGTCCTTCACTGACAATCTACTAGGCACCAGCACAGAGCTGGCCCTCCCTCCCCCCAGTGGAAGATGAGTGAGGACTATGTTCCATTATAGTTTGGGGTTGATGCTTTAGGGGCAAGACAGGGCTGTCAGAACATTCTGGTCAGGTGTGGTGGTGCACACCTGTAATCCCAGTACTTGGGAGACTGAGACAGGCGGGCGTAGATTCAAGGAGAGCCTCAGCAACATAAGCTCTCAACAACCTAGCAAGATCAACAACAAAAAGAGGGCTGGGAGCTGGGCGTGGTGGCGCACGCTTGTAATCCCAGCATTCAGGAGGCTGAGACCGGAGGATCCGGGTTCTCGGCCAGCCTCAGCTACTTAGTGAGGCACTCCGCAACTTAGTGAGACCCAGTTTCAAAATAAAGAATAAAAAATAGGGCTGGGGGTGTAGCTCAGAGGTAGAATGCCCCCGAGTTCAATCCTCAGTACCGCAAAAAAAAAAAAAAAAAAAAAAAAAGAGGGCTGGGAGTATTAGCTTGGAGGTAAAATGCCCCTGGGCTCAATCCCCAGTAAACACACACACACACACACACACACACACACACACACACACACACACACACACCATTCTGGATACCAAAAAGAAGAGGAAGAAGAAGGAGAAGAGGAAGAGAAAGAAAGAGAAGGAGAAGAAGAGTGATGAGGGTAGAAGGTGGGAAGCCTGCTCTGGCAGTACCAGGCGAGACAAAGAGGGGTGCAGGCAGGGGTTGCTGTAATAATTTGAGAAAAGAGTGAAGAAGGCTGAGCAGGGGCCGGGGCAGAGGGAGGGAGAGAGTGAATGAGTGAGTGAGAAAGACCCAGGGTTAATTTGCCTCAGACTTCAGGGACAAGTATGATGGGGATCCTGGGGGAAGAGGAGGGAAAGAACAGGCAGTTTCTGGGGAAAAATGGGCAGTGACCCCCGCCCATGGGGGCGAGGCTTGTGTCTATCCATAAGTTCTGTATATCAAGGAACGTCCCTGCCAACTGACCCCCTCATCCGTCCAGCCTTCCCCAGGATCCTCTCCTACTGCCCAAGGCCTGGCCTGGCTGCACACACACTGGCCCGGCCCCTAGATCCCCTTGCCTCTCCACTAGCTTCTGACTCTAGTGTGCTTCTGACTCTAGTATTCCACCTCAATCAAGGTGTTCCCTTCAAGGTGGTAGAGGCAGCCCAGGCTGAGCCAAAACTGAGTGTTTGGCCCTCCTTTGGGGCCTTGACATCTGGGAGAAACCCTTTTATGGGCAGTGTTCTGTGCCCAAGTAGGAAATGTGGACAGGTGGGGGCTTCATCTACCCACCCCACTCCTCTCCACTGCAGGTACACCCTAATTTTTATTCTTTATTTTGAAACAGGGTCTCACTAAGTTGTGGAGGGCCTCACTAAGTAGCTGAGGCTGGCCTCGAACCCGGATCCTCCTGTCTTAGCCTCCCAAGTACTGGGATTACAAGCATGTGTCACCACACCCAGCCTTACTCATATTTGAATATGAAAAGAGAGCTAAGTGGGAAATACTGAGATGCCCACAGTACGCAGGTGTGAGTATTTCCCCTGATGTGGCGGGTGCCACCCCCAAGGCTGTCTGATTCCAAAGTCATGTCCTTGCCCCGGCGTGCCGGACTACAGTCACCTTAAGCCAGTGGCTTTGATTGGCCCAGTGAGTAGCCTAGTAAGGCCCTAAGGACTGGCTAGGTGGGCTGCAGCTTGCACAAGGCACATACTCCTGGTCTGGGTATTCATGTGGTCGACCAACCCCGACGTGCCACGTTAGAGACCAGCATCATCATGGCTCACAAGAGCCGAGCTTTGCTGGCTTCTCTGTAGTGTGATACTCACGGATGTAGGAATGGATCTGCCATATGATAGATGGGACATGGTTGTTGGTGCAGCAAAAAGTAAATAAATAAAATAAAATAACCAAAGTGAGAAATCCTACCACTATTAGAGTCTTCCTGATATTTAGGTAAAACTTACCCCATAGTGCTGACTCTCACATCAGCACACTCCCGAGTCCCAGCCCTGCACATGCAGTTGCTGGACCTGGCGTAGGCGCTGCCACTCAGGGCTCCCCAGAGTGACCCACAGGCACCCCACACCCTGCTCTGCTCCCAGAGCCTCAGCTCAGCCGGAAGCCTGGACTCCCCTGCCTCTCTCCACCCAGCTGAGACAATCGCTGCGTACTACTGAGTTCACCTTCTTGGTATCTTGCCACTGTTTTTCCTGTCCCTTCTCCCTGGATGGCTGCAGCGTTTCCTGTGACCTCTCTGCCTCCACCTCCCCACCACATGTGCATGGCAGCCAGAGCAGGCTTCCCACCCTCTACCCTCGTCACTCTTCTTCTCCCTCTCTTCCTTCTTCTTCCTCTTCCTCTTCTTTTTGGAATTGAACCCAGGGGCATTCTACCTCCCAGCTGCATCCCTCCAGCCCCCTTCCAACCACCTTTTTTGAAACAGGGTCTTGCTAAGTTGCTGAGGCTGGCCTTGAACCTGTGATCCTCCCAACTACCAGGATTCCAGGCGTGTGCCACTACACCTGACTCCACTTTCCTTCTTCACACCTTCTTCGGCTCCTCTCTGCCCTCATGACCTGGTGCCCTGCTCATCTTTCTATCTGTCCCCTACCCCACTATTTCTTCTCCCCATTTCCAGCTCCACAGCCAGGAGCCTCTGACAGTTCCCGGACTGAACCATGATTCCTCTCGCCTCCAGCCTTCTGCCATTCCCTCCACCAGGCCTCCTGCTGCCCGCCTGCCCCCAGTCATCTTGGCCACCTGCTGTTCTTCTAGGAGGCCACAGCTTAGAAGTCACAGCCTGAGTAATCCCAATACTTGGGGGGCTGAGACAGGAGGATCACAGGTTCCTGGGCCAGCCTCAGTAACTTATAGCAAGGTCCTCAGCAACTTCATGAGACCCTGTTTCAAAATAAAATAGAGTTGATGTGTAGCTCAGAGGTAGAATGATCCTGAGTTCAATCCCTAGTACCAAAAAAAGAAAAAGAAAAAAAGGAGTCACAGCCTGAGTCACTGGTCTGCCCTCATCGGGAACAGGGATCCTGCCCATGGGCCTGTTTACTTCCCTACATGGTTTCAGCCCCTTCCAGCTCACAGAAACCTCCTCTCTTTGGGCACCAGCCTCCTCTGATGGGCAAACCCCACGGTGTCTTCAGTTCTTTGTCCCTGGTCTCTCCAGGGTAGCAGCAGCACCTACTGAGCTCGCCCTGCGGTTTATTTAAACTGGTCCTGGTCCTCCTCTCAGTCTACTCCCAGCACTCCCCCACAGACTCCCCTGCCCACCGGGCTTCTGCCTGTGGCTCCACCCAGGTAACCCCTGTGCCCGACCATACTTTCACATGCTGATGACCAGAGCCTCCAGCCTCTAGCCTTGATCTTGGACCCTCACCAGCCACCTCCAGCTGGCTACTGTGGCTCCTCAGATTCCACATGTCCGGAGAGGACTGCTCATGTCCCCTCACCCCCACAGACTGCTCCTCCTGTATCAGCCTCGGTCTCAGTGCCTCTTTCCACTCCTAACACACGGAGTCAGTCCCTGCCACCGACCTTTGCACATGCCCATGCCGGTCCCTCTGCCTAGGATGTCCTTTATGCACTTGTCCACTTGGAAAATTTCTACTTGTTCTTCAAAATCTATCGTGGGTTTCCACTTGTGAGTAAAAGCCTTCACACACACACACACACACACACACACACACACACACACACACACAGTGGAATCTTCCAGGCCTTGCATTGACTGCTAGCCTGGGCTTGTAGTATGATTACAGACTGGCGGGACTGTGGCCTTAAACAAGTCTCTTTACTTTCCTTAATCTTAATCTTCTCATCTATGAGTTGGACTCAAAAATACCAAACTCAAACCAGGCATGGTGGTGCACACTTGTAATCCCAGTACTTGGGAGGCTGAGACAGGAAAATCCGGGTTCATCGTAAGCCTCAGCTACTTAATGAGGCCCTCTGCAACTTAGTGAGACTCTGTTTCAAAATAAAGAATAAGAAATAGGGCTGGGGGTGCAGCTCAGAGGTAGAATATCTCTGGGTTCCACCTGCAATACTGCAAAAAAAACAAAACAAAACAAAAACAAAAATAAAAACAAAAACAACAACAAAAACCCAAACTCACAGGTTTGCTGAAGCCTGCCCCTCATTCCCTAGATGCTATCTCTCATGCTTGGTGTTAAAACGCCTGTATTTTTCAGCCTCCATAACAGCCCATGACATTTAGCAGGTCTTCAACCCCTCCATATCTAGCTGAATTCAATCAGTCACATACTCACTGCGGCCCTAAAAAAAGAAGTCCAGCCTGGGCACAGTGGCACACACCTGCAATCTCCGTACTTGGGAGGCTAAGGCAGGAGGATCACAGGTTCAAGGATAGTCTCAGCCTCCATTTAGGAAGGCCCTGTCTCAAAATAGAAAATAAAATAGGGCTGGGGGTATAGCTCAGAGGTAGAATGTCCCTGGGTTCAATCCCCAGTACCACACAGGAGGGAAAAAAAAAAAAGGAGCCCAGTGGAGGCTAGCAAAAGGCCAGCTGTATCAGGGTGTGGTGGCGCATGCTTGTAATCCCAGTACTTGGGAGGCTGAGACAGGAGAATCACAGGTTCGAGGACAGCCTCAGCAAGTAGTGAGACTCTCATCAACCTCGTGAGACCCTGTTTCAAAATAAAGTAAAATGGGGCTAAGGGTGTAGCTGAGAGGTAGAATGCCCCTGGGTTCAATCTCCAGTACCACACCATTAAAAAAGAGGCCAGCTCTGCCTCTTTAACATCCATCCCGTTGCTCCCAGCCCCTCCCCCGCCCCAGGATCCTGTTGGGACAAATGTCTTGGCTCAGGGGTTGAAAAGGAAAGTCAGAATTCTGAGGCATGAATCGCTGCACCCACTGACTCACTTCCTCCTTCCCAGAGAGGCCTGAGTAACACAGGTGCAAGCCCTGTCCCAGCCCCTGCCCTCATCCCAGTGTGCGACCCAGCCCCTGTGGGACAGCCCAGAAGGGCCACAGAGCCACTTGCTGCTGGTTTCAAACCTGCTCAAGCAGAGCTAAGGAGTTAGTGCAGAGGGGCTGACGGGGGCGGGGGGGCAGCCTTGCTCTGGGAGGCAGGATAGCACCCCCTCCTCATGAGGGCTCTCTGCCTTCCTGCCAGGATCTCAGGAGTTCTCACTTGTTAGGACACTGGCGGGGGGGGGGGGGGGGGGAGGCCTTGCCTCCCAAGGTTCCAATTAAAATGTGGGGAGCAGCTGAGAGAGGTGGCGGCGTATGTACCCTTGTAATCCCAGTACTTGGGAGGCAGAGACAGGAGGATTGCAGGTGTGGCAGGGCTCTTGGCCAGCCTCAGCTACTTAGAGAGGCCCTCCACAACTTAGTGAGACCCTGTTTCAAAATAAAGAATAAAAAATAGGGCTGGGGATGTAGCTCAGAGGTAGAATACCCCTGAGTTCAATCCCCAGTATGGCACAAAAATAAAATAAAATGCAAGGAATAAGCCAGGCCAGCATGCCTATAGTCCCAGTATTTGGGAGGCTGAGACAAGAAGATAGCACGTTTGAAGCCAGCCTCAGCTACTTAGTGAGGCCCTCAGCAACCTAGTGAGACCCTGTTTCAAAACAAAAAATAAAGTGGGCTGGGAGTGTAGCTCAGAGGTAGAATGCCCTTGGTACACACACACACACACACACACACACTCAATGCAGGGAGCAGCTGCCTGGCACTGTAGCACTCACCTGTAATCCCAGCCACTGGGGAGGTTGAGGCAGAAGGAATACATGTTTGAGGCCAGCCTGTACAACTTCGTGAGACCCTGTCTCAGGATAAAAAAAATAAAAGGGCTGGGGCTGTAGCTCAGTGGTAGAGCACTTGCCTAGCATGTGTGAGGTCCTGGGTTCAACCCCCTGACAGGGACAGGGAGGGATGTGACGGCATTGCCAGAGACTAGGGCCCCTAGTGCCCATGATTTGGGCAACTGCAAAGGTGGGGGAGGGGAGGGAAGATGGGAAGGGAGGGCTGGGACAGGGAAGGACTTAATGGGCCAGTTGGGGAGGGGGCTAGGCAGGGGTCCAGACAGGCTGTGGGTGCCCACCCTCTCTAGTTAACCGTTAGCACAGTGGCATGGGTTCACTTTCCTGTAAAGCACCCCCAGCCCTTAAACCTCCCCCTTTTGGGGGCTCCCTTTCCCACCTTGTCCTGGACCTCAGGGGCTCTCCTGAGTGTAGGAGTCAGATAGGGTACCAAGGCCACTCCTTCAAGGAGCAGCACTGCTCTGGGCAGCCACCCTGACAGATGCAGCTCCACCTGGATTGCAGACAAGGGAACTCAGGGTGCAAGGGCGGATGAAATGGAGGAGATGCAGGGCAGTGAGGCCACGGGGCAGGGGAACAGAGCGGAGATCACCAACACAGCTGCCTCTCAGGGCCACACTCAAGAAGACACGGGGGGAGGGAGGGTTGGCATGCTGGTCCAGAACTGAAGGGAGCTGATGGAGTCCCTCAGGAACCAGCTGACCGCCTCTGTGGGTCTCAAACCTTCCTCTGGAGCCGGGCGTGGTGGCGCACGCTTGTAATCCCAGCATTCGGGAGGCTGAGACTGGAGGATCCGGGTTCGCGGCCAGCCTCAGCTACCTAGTGAGGCACTCCGCAACTTAGTGAGACTCGGTTTCAAAATAAAGAATAAAAAATAGGGCTGGAGGTATAGCTCGGAGGTAGAATGCCCCTGAGTTCAATCCCCAGTACCAAAAATAAATAAATAAATAAAAATAAAGAATAAAAAATAGGGCTGGAGGTGTAGATTGGAAGTAGAATGCCCCTGGGTTCCATCCCCAGTACAAGAACAAAAATTTCCTCTGGTTGTGAGACAAGAAGACCATCTGGGGGCTGGTGTGAGGGTCTGCCTGATTGAGGCGAGTAGGGATGGAGATATGAGTGGGCTTGAAAGGTCTCTGGAGGAGAGGTGTGGCCAGGAGCTGGAGCTGGTGCCATGCTGGGAACGCAGAGTGAGGGTCACAGCAAGGTCGGCCAGCAGGTCATGGGAACCTCAGGGCTTCCTAGGTGGAGACACAGGACCAGCTGGCAATCTCTCAGGCCCCAGGACAGGACAGAGACAGGGACAGCAGAGCCCAGGAGAGACCCCAAGGCAGTCCACCTCAAATCGGCCAGCAGAGAGAAATCCTACAGTCCTGTCCCTTGGATATCGACCAGTTCATGCTGGTCTGGCTCCATGTGCTCATGGTGGGTCACAGGAAGCTCACCCAAGATGGCTCCTGGGTCACAATCCTTACAGGCTTCTCAGCACCTGCACCTCCCCCCACTCCACGCCACCCTGGCTGCAGGCCAGGGGCTCCCACTCCATTCAACCCATGACAGCCCCGCCCTTCTCTCTGCACCCGCAGATGCCCTGAGAAGACCTCAGAGCAATGCATTCCCACCCTCCCCACCAGAGAGCAACCGGGGCCGGGCAGGGGGTCCCCTCACCCCAAGGCTCGTTAGACTAACTCACCTCTGGGCCTCAGTCTCTTGATTTGCAAAGAGGTGACAACCGTGTCCAACCCTCAGGACTGTGGGGAGGGTTCACTGACATCAGGCCTGGAAAGCACCTGGCACTGTGCCTTCCCTTCTTGTCTGGTAGAGTCAGCCCGTCACCTGGCTCTGAGAGATCCCCTTGCCTCCCTCTGCTTCGTGCTCCATGCAAAACGCAGCCATGATGCCTTGCAGACCAGACCCTGAGTCCCGGTCCCCAGCCAGAGCCTGAGGGCTTCCAGACCACCCTGATCACCTGCTGCCACTGGCCTCCAGCTCGCTGTCCTCCCACCCACACACACACACACAGCCCCAGCCTGCAAGGACCGTCATGCCCTGGTGCCAGCTCACGGCCTGCTCTTTCCCTCTGCCCACGAGGCTCCTCCTGCCAGTTGGCAGTGCCTCTTCCTTCATGGCCAACTGAAACCTACCAGCTTCCCAGGCTCCCTGGGTCTCTCGGATGCTTCCTGCACCATTGTAACCCTGTCTCTCCCTCTGGTAGAGCTTTTGCCACATTTGGCCATATTTGATTACCTACTAGCTTGGCTTGAGTTGCTTAAGCGCTTAGCGCCTCAATTTCCCTATCTGTAAAATGGAGTTTATAATTGCACTCTCATCATAGAATCATTGTGGAGAGTACATGAGAACTTCTCTGGTTCCTGACACATAATAATAGATCAGTAAATGTTATGTTTTTTATTAGGATGATGGTGGCAATGGTGGGGGGCAGTGACAGTCTCATCCCCAAGATCCCTGATCTCCAGGAAAGCAAGCTCAGTAGCTCCTAGTACTTGGGCGGCCAAAACAGGAAGATCACAGGTTTGAGGATAGCCTCAGCAACTTAGTGAGACCCTGCTTCAAAACAAAACATAAAAAGGGCTGGGGGTGTAGCTTGGAGATCGAATGTCACTGGATTCAATCCCCGGTACAAAAAATAAATTTAAAAAAAAAGAAGAAAGAAAGAAAGACTCATGGTGTCCCATGGTGTCTCCATGGATACTCTCAGGTGGGGCATGGGTGTTCTGTTCCAAGGAAATAGACAGTGAAGAGGTGATAGGACGTCATCATGTAGGGAAGATTCCCCATATCACAGCGGAGCCAAGAAAGCTCTGCCCAAGGCTCACACTGAGACTCCCAACACAGAGACAGGGTGTCAGGGGAAAGCTGCCATCCTGGAAGACTTCTTGGAGGAGGAAAACGTGGAGAGGCAGGCTGAGAAAAAGGGAGCACAGTTTTTACCGGGAGTCTTGTTGTGCCAGGCTCTTGCTGTATATTACATCCTTTATTCCTCATGACAAGCCTGTGAGGTCAGTCATGTTATCCCCTTTTCCAGAAGAGGAAACAAGGCCCCTGCTGGGTCCGTGACATGCCCAAGTTCAGGCAGTGGTGGGGAGAAAGATTCTCATCCAGTGGCCGCACTCTGGGAGACAGCTAAGGCCACAGGAGATGGGAGGATTCCCGTCGCAGGCCAGCTGCCCACTCAGCCAGGGAGGCTGTGGGCGCGGCGGAAACAGCCACCAGAAGTCAGGGGCACGCGGCAAACAAGGGTGCCAGGAAATGACCCGGACCAAGGGCCCTTCCTCCCGGCCCGCCCTGTGCCCCTGGCTGCCTGCCGCCTCCCATTCCCAGCGTCCCTCCAAGGGAACAGAGAAAGCTGGGCCAGAGCCCAGGGGGTGGTCCTGCACGGGGGGTGGGACCACAGGGGTCTTGAAGCCCAAGATGAGCTCTGCCAGGCCTGACCCCTCCCCACATCCTCCAGGGAAGAGACAGGGCAGGGTCCCTGGGGTCTTGTCCTGCTAGATGGTCTTAGACTGAGGCGGTACAGAATGCAAGTTGGTCAGTAGAGCTGCAGCCAGCATTCTGTCAGAACCACGGGGCAGGGGGTGAAGGGACCTGGGTCCTGAGATGGCCTCTGCCTCACCTAGTGCCTCTAGTGGCCCTAGAGGCCCCCCAACCATTAAATCCAGTTCCTCTCCTGGAGCACACTTTACCACTTGGGTCCCTTCCAGCTCTGATGGTGCTGTTCTATTAATTTCTTTATTCACTCGCTAACTTGTTATTTCAGGGAAATACATGGTGGAGCTCAGTAAATATATTTTGGTACAGATGAAGCCGTGAGCAGCGTCGGAGGTGATAAGCAGAGTTGACAGGAGAACAGTGTTTTGTTAGGAGCAGAGACTTCCGGGTCAGATGCCCTGGGATCTGGTGGGTTGCCATTTCCCAGCTGGCGTTTCCTGGGGCGACAGCATCCCAGGAGTTCTGTAAACATACAAAGGGAATGGGGAGGACTGCACAGCCACGTGCAAAAGAATGAAGTTGAACCCCTACCTTGGACCACATACAAAAATGAACTCAAACTGGATCAAAGACACAAGAAGAGCTAAACCTATAAAAACTCTTAGAAGAAAACATAGGAGTAAATCTTTGTGATCTTCGATTTGGCAACGAATTCTTAAATATAACATCAAAAGACAAGCCGGGCATGGTAGCACACGCTTGTGATCCCAGTACCCAGAGGATCCAGGTTCACGGCCAGTCTCAGCTACTTAGTGAGGCCCTCTGCAACTTAGTGAGTCCCTGTTTCAAACTAAAGAATAAAAAATAGGGCTGAGGGTGTAGCTCAGAGGTAGAATGCCCTTGGGTTCAATCCCCAGTACAGAAAAAAAAAAAAAAGACAAGTAACAACAAGAAAAATAGGTTCACTGAACTTCATTAAAATTTTTAAGCCGGGCGTGGTGGCACACGCTTGTAATCCCAGCATTTGGGAGGCTGAGACTGGAGAATCTGGGTTCGAGGCCAGCTTCAGCTGCTTAGTGAGGCACTCTGGAACTTAGTGAGACCCTGTTTCAAAATGAAGAATAAAAAATAGGGCTGGGGGTATAGCTCAGAGGTAGAATGTCTCTGAGTTCAATTCCCAGTGCTGAAAAAAAAAATAGGGCTGGGGGTATAGCTCAGAGGTAGAATGCCCCTGAGTTCAACCCCCAGTTCTGCAAAAAAAGAACTCTTACACTTCAATAAGAAGAGGACACATAGCCCCACTTAAAAATGGGCTAAAGATCTGAGTAGACATTCCTCCAAAGGAGATATATAGAAATGGCCAATGAATAAGCACATGCGAAGATGCTCAGCATTACAGCCACCAGGGAAATGCAAACCAAAACTCCAGAGACAGACTGCCTCCCACCCATGAGGTTAGACGGAACCAAGAAGTCAGGTAACGAGTGTGAGAAAAGATATGGAGAAACTGGAGCCTCGGACTCTGATGGGGCAATTGCTTCAAAAAATCTCCTGGCATTTCCTCAAATGTTTAAACATAGAGTTACCATTTGACCCAGCAATTCCACTTATAGATAATACCCAAGGAAAATAAAACATGTCCACACAAAAACTTGTCCATGACTATTTATGGCAGCATTATTCATAATGGCTAAAATATGGAAACAACCTAAGTATCCTTCAACAGACGAGTGGCTAAACAAAATGAGGTATAGTCACACAATGGAATTTGGGGTGGGGAGTTATTGGGAGTTGAACCTAGTTGCTTATTTGGGGTAGTTCATAGAAATGGAACCATACGGCTGGGTGTGGTGGCACACACTTGTAATCCCAGAACTTGGGAGGCTGAGACTGGAGGATCCGGGTTCACGGCCAGCCTCGGCTGCTTAGTGAGGCCCTCCGCACTAAGCTAGGTCTCACTAGGTTGCTGAGAGCCTTACTAAGTTGCTGAGGCTGTCCTCAAACCTGAAATCCTCCTGCTTCAACCTCCCAAGTACTGTGATTACAGGCCTGCACCACCATGCCCAGCACACAGTGGGATTTTACTTGGCAATAGGAATGAAGTTCCGATATCTGTTACTATATGGATGAACCCTGAAATCAGTATGGCTGCCCATGGTATGGTTCCATTGCTGCTGTTTTTGTTTGTTTGTTTTGTGGTACTGGGGATGGAACCCAGGGGAATTCTTCCTCTGAACTACACCCTCAGTCCTATTTTTTATTCTTTATTTTGAAACAGGGTCTCCCTAAGTTGCGGAGGGCCTCACTAAGCAACTGAGGCTGGCCATGAACCCGGATCCTCCTGTCTCAGCCTCCCAAGTACTGGGATTACAAGTGTGCACCCCCATATCCAGCTGTATGGTTCCATTTCTATGAACTATCCAAAATAGGCAAATGTAGAGACAGAAAGTAGATTAGAAGTTGCCTAGGGTTCATGGTGGAAAAATGAGGGGGACGAGTTGAGGAAGATAGCTAAATGGTACTAGGTTCCTTTTGGGGGTGATAAAAATGTCCTAAAATTTATTGTAGTGATGCTCACACATATTTGTGAATATACAGTCATGTGTCACTTAGGTGATTCCAGCATCACGTGAACATTCTAGAGTGTATTTACACAAAACTAAACGGTACGACCTGCTACATGTCTAGGCTGCGTGGTATATTCCATCATATGTGTGCTCTGTAGCTGACCTAAACATCACTATGAGTCACATGATTACTAAAAACCATTGAACAGTACTCTTTGAACGAACATGTGATTACTAAAAACCACTGAATTGTACGCTTTGAATGAGTGTGTTGTACAATATGTGAATTATATCTCAATAAAGCTGTAAAAGAAGAAAATATGGGGGGTGTATGCAAATTTATCATCACATTAGTTTGAAAAATACTGGGTTAAAGAGGGGATTGTTTGCCGGGTATGGTGGTGCACACTTGTAATCCCAGTACTTGAGAGGTTGAGACTGGAGGATATGGGGTCACAGCCAGACTCAGCTACTTAATGAGGCCCTCTGCAACTTAGTGATACTCCGCTTCAAAATAAAGAATAAAAAAATAGGACTGGGGGTGTAGCCCGAAGGTAGAATGCCCCTGGATTCAATACCCAATACCAAAAAAAAAAAAAAGAGGGGATTGTTTAGCTGGAGGGGGGCAGTGGCATACACCTGTAATCCCAGTAATTGGGAAGCTGAGACAGGAGGATTGCAAGTTCAAGGCCAGCCTCAGCAACTTAGTGAGACCCTCAGAACTTAGTGAGACCCTGTTTCGAAATAAAAAATAAAAAGAGATGGGGATTCGCCCACTAATGGAGCACCCGTGGGCTCAATCCCCAGTACTGAAAGAAAAAAGAAAAAGGGAGGGTTTGCTTTGGGACTTCTGAGCTGTGCACATGCTAACCTGCACTGGCAAACTCCTAGCATAGGTTAGAATATGTAGCCTTTCCCAAATCTTTGATCATGGTTTATACATGGAATCATCTTCAAAAGAAAAACTCTCAGGCCGGATGTGGTGGCACACACTTGTAATCCCAGCATTTGGGAGGCTGAGACCGGAGAATCCGGGTTTGAGGCCAACCTCAGCTACTTAATGAGGTCCTCCGCAACTTAGTGAGACCCTGTTTCAAAATAAAGAATAAAAAATATGTCTGGGGGGTATAGCTTGGAGGTAAAATGCCCCTGAGTTCAACCCCCAGTACCAAAAAAAAAAAAAAAAAAAAAAAAATTTCATAGAACAGAATTTTGCAAGTTTGGCTGAAAGCAATGGGGAGTCATTGAAGGTTGAAGCAGGGGAAAGTCCTGACTGGAGCTTCATTTAGAGGAAAGTTAGACGGTGGGGGAAGAATGGAGGTGGGGGGGGACAGTCTAGTGGCCTGGTGCCAGTGAGGTGGTTACCAAGGATCTGAATAGGCATTTCTCCAAAGAATACACAAAGGCCAATAAGCATAAAAAGGATGCTCAGGGTCCTCAATCACCAGAGAAATGTAAATCAAGCCACAGTGAGATACCACTGCACACACACTAGGTGTGCCGGTAAGGGCCTGGGGCCTGGGCCCAGCCCTGGAGGGGGCTACCTTGCCCCTCAGGCATCCAGAGGGACATCACTCTCCCCACCTCCAGGAAAGGATATTCTTCCCTCCCTCGGCCCCCTGACTCGAGGAATCCCCAGACCCTCCCCGACCCAGATTGCAGCCTTCGACTGCCGGTGGCTTCCGGAGAGGATGCCAGGGCCCTCATCCCTGCCAGCTGTATTTATGTCCCTCTTCCTGGAAGTGGGGTGAACACCCTCCTCTGGCAAGGCTGGTGGGCACAGGAGGAGGCACCGGATCTAGGCCCAGGAGAGCCTTGAGGACAGGGGCAATCGGAGCAGGTGGGCTTGCCCAGGCCCAGGTGGGCTGGAGCGGAGGGTCTTGTCCAGTTCCTTGGCACATTCTTCCTGAAGAGCTCTCCTCCCATCCTGGGCTTGGGGCTGCAGGAACTTGGGGAAGGGAACTTGGCCTTTCCATCTTAAAAGTCTTAGTCATCATGATTAACATTTATTGAGTACTTACTATATACTCTATCCTGTGCCATGTGTTTTGCATGCATACATCTGACTTAAAAAAAAAAATTCCTATGAGTAGGCCCTACTATTATTCCTATTTTACTTATTTTTTGAGACAAGGTCTCTCTCTGTTACCCAGCCTGGTCTCAAACTCCTGTCTGCAGGGAATGCCAGGCTCCTGAGTGCTGAGACGACAGTGCCTGGCGTGTGCCTGGCTTTTATCCCCATTTTACAGGTGAGAAAACTGGGCCTTAGGGGACTTCAAGAACCTGCCCAATGTTGCGCAACAAGGAAGTGGGCCGAGGGAGTCTCAAGAAATTACCTTGGAGCTGGAATTGTACACAGGGCGCTAAGTTGGCAATGCACACCACTTGCCTTCCTCCAGTTTTCCTGCTCCTCTGCCAGCCCAGCCCCAGGAGTCCTGCAGCAGGTGGCTAGTGCTTACCTCAAATTCCCAGCTGTCTGGGATGGGAAGCATCCAGATACTTCTTTAAAAAAACAACAACAACAACAACATCCTTTAGTGGGGCGTGGTGGCACATGCTTGTAATCCCAGTACTTGGGAGGCCGAGACAGGAGGATTGAAGGTTTGCAGCCAGCCTCAGCTACTTAGTGAGGCCCTCTGCAACTTAGTGAGACCCTGTTTCAAAATTTAAAAAATAAAATAAAATAGCGAGGAGTGTAGCTTGCCCCTGGATTCAATCCCCAGCACCAAAAACAAAACAAAACAAAAACAAACATCCTTTTCTTGAGCTAGGGCCAGAGGAAAGGGAGAGAGGTCAGGGAGTGTTGAGGGCTGCTCCCTCTCCAAGTTCCTAGTGGCTCAAGCAAGGGGACCTCCAAGAAGTCTAGGGACACCCACACAGGGCGGAACCCTTCCAGTGGGTGACAACAGGGAACAGCTCTCCAGGAGGGGGCGCAGTAGAGCAGGGTGAAGACCGAAGTTAATGACCCAGCGGGCAGACAGGGCTCATTTCCACTTCAGAACCAAGTAAAGGGAGTCCTGGAAGGGCAGAAGTTAGGCTTCAGAAAGCACTTCTACAACATGCGATTCTGTACCCAAGAAAGAAGGCTGGGCCTCCAGGCTGGTGTAGATGCTAGCCAGCCTCGAGGCGGGGGGGCGTGGGGGTAGTGGTTGAGGTGGAGCTGCCCCTGGTGACAAAGCTGGTCCAGGGCCCAGCAGCCTGGACCCGCCCCCCACCCGATCCTCAATGCTCTCTCAGCTCGGAGGCAGAGGGATTGACCCCATGGCCTCCTCTCACAAGTAGGCTTCTGGGGCTGCAGGAAAGAGCTGGCCTTGTGGGGAGGGGCAGGCATTATTCACTCCCCAAATATTTACGGACAGCGTTCCTAGTGCTGGGCCCACAGCCAAGCCCTTGGGTCAGGCCCTGCCTAGAGTCCATTACTCTTGTCTGACTCCAGCAGGCCCTGGCCTCGGGGAGGAGAAGGCAGGAGGCTGGAGCCTGGCTCACCCTGCCTGGGGAATGGGGGTGCTGGAACAGTAGCTGCTGGGGGCCAGCCACCCCTCCCCCAGGCCACCCGCCTGCACGAGTCTGGCTGCTTCCCAAGGTTCAGGGCCCCTCTCAGGAGAGGTGGAGGGTCTGGGTGCAGGGAGGGGGCCTTCCCGGCTCCCAGGATGGTGATAGGAGCCGTCTCTTTCAGCTCCCTGCAAGAGCGGAGGGCTCCCCAGGGCCAGGTTGGGTCAGGCAAGCTGCTGCCTGCCTTACTTCCTGAGCAGAAGGCAGCCCCGGAGGTAGAACCCACCAGAAAAATGTAATCAAGGAGTGTGAGAGAGGGGATGTTCCTTGGGGCGGGGGGTGGGGGGGGTGGACATCAGCCTGTCAACAGCCACCTTCCAGGGCTCATGTGACATGTGGCAGCTCTGAGACACAGCCAGAACTCTTGCAGTAGGGAGAGCCCTATGGAGAACCGGGAGGCCCAGTGAGGTGAGGGGCCAGTTCTAGTACAGAGGGGCCAGGCCAACCTGCACACCGGGCCCCACACTCAGGACCCTGCCAGGCCTCCCTTCTGGAGCCTTCTCCCCTGCCCCCCTTCATGTGCCCGGTGACTCTGCTTCCAGCCCTATTCCTGTCTCCCTCTGTCTCTCCATCCCCCTCTCTCTTCATCTGTCCTGTCTGTACGGGCAGGCTGGGACAGGAATTCAGGTGCCACCCACCCAAAAGAGGCTCGATGGGAGGAGGGGGACTGGGCCAGGGAAGTGCTGCCTGGTGCTCCTGGAGTGTGGAGGCCTGGACTCTCGGCCTCCTGGTCCCTTTCAGGCCCCCATCTATGCCCAGGAGGTTTGGGGTGGAGATGGGACAAACAGCGTCTCTCCCCTTGGTGTGGTTTAAGTAGCTCAACGTGGGCTTCAACCAAGCCCCTCCTGACCAGGCGAACACCTGCTCCCCTTTTCCCAGAAAGCCCCCGGGGACAAGGGGGAAAGGGGTCCCAACTGCCTCCTGGGAGCCCCCTTCTGCTCCATAGCCAGTCTGGGGGAGGACAGTCAGCCTGAGGGACCCCAAAGCCTTGGGGCAATGGCTCTGGTAAAGGATGGGGCCTGTTCTCAGTCCCTGCTTCTTGGACCTGGTAGGCGAAGAGGTTCCCAACTCCTGCCAGCCAGACTGGGCAGCAGGCTGGTCTTTCCGACCTTTTGGGAGTCCTGAACCTGGGGAGCAAGCATAGGCCCACTCCAGAATCAGGGTGGGAAATGTGCCTGGCGTGGGGATCCGGGTGCCTTCCCTCCATTGAATTAAACCCTTGCTCTTTTTATTTTGGTTCGGAGGATTGAACCCAGAGGCATTCTACCTCTAAACTACACCCCCAGTCCTTTCTATTTTTTATTTAGAAACAGGGTCTTGCTAAGTTGTTAAGTATCTTGGCTAAATTACTAAAGCTGGCCTCAAGCTTGCAATCCCCCGAACAGGCCTGTGCCACCACACCCAGCATAAACCCTTGCTTCTGTGAGGGGCGGAGTCCTTTGATTCAAGGCCTGATCTGCAGGGCTGGGAGGGAGGGGGTCCAAGGAGGCTTCCCGTCCTCCCTCCAGCCTCTGGGCACAGGAAGGTGGGTCTCTGAGGCCTCCTTCACTGCCTTTCGCCTGCAGCACCCTCCCGTGTCTGTGTTTCTGTCTGCCCAGAGGAGCTGACCTTCTGTAGCCCTGAACAGGGAAGGGGTTGGGGGAAAGTTCATCAGCTGGGTGGCCCTGGGCTGCATCTCATCTCCAAGAAGCCCTGGGGCCAGCCACATGTGCCCCTGGAGTCTCTACACCCCAGGGCTTCCCTCACCCTCACACTGAAACATCCCCCGGAGCACCCAAGCCTCGCCCCAGGGTCTCCTGCACCCCCAGTCTGCTTTTCTGGCATCCTGTATTTCTTCCCTCTCACCTGTGGGCTGTTGGCTCTGAACTTTGTGGGCCCAGCTGTGGAATGCAGCCCCCCTTTTTATCTAGTTCCCCCCCAAACGCTGGAGGGATCATCCCTGAGCGGTGGGATAGGAGGAGGGACAGTCACCCCACCTTATCATCTTGTTGGTTTGCATTTCTCTGTGTCTCTGTCTCTCTCTGCACAACTTTCCTCAGGAACTCTCCAGATCTTTGGAAGTCAGAGTTCTCCAGAGTATTGGCCTAGGGCCTCTCTTTCTGCCTCTTTCATATCCACGGAGCCCAGGGAGGATTTCCCCGACAGAGCTTACTCCCTCAGGAACTCTGCTGCCAGCTCTCACGAGAGCAAATGTGTATGAGGTTTTCTTATTTCCCTTTTTACATAGATGGAGAAAGTGAGTCCCAGAAAGGAAAATGACTGGCCCAGGGTCTTACCGAGCAAGGAACAAAGCAGGAATAGGACTTTTAACTTCCTGTCTAAGAACTATGTGACTATGGGCAAGATAGTGAGTCTTTCCGGGCTACCATCTTATTTTTTATTATTATTATTATTATTATTATTATTATTATTATTATTATTATTATTATTTTTGTGTGTGTGTGGTACTGAGGATTAAACCCAGGGGCATTCTACCTCTGAAGTACACTCCTATCCCTTTTTTATTTCTTATTTTGAAATAAGGTCTCACTAAGTTGCTGGGGGCCTCACTAAATTGTTGAGGCTAGCCTCCAACCTGCAATCCTCCTGTCCCGGCCTCTCAAGTACTGAGATTACAGGCATGAACCACCACGTCTGGCTTATCTTCTTTAATTTATGGAAATGTCTTATTGAGGTATAACACAAAGACAAAAAAAGTAGATGGGTTTTCACAAAATGGTCACACTTGTACAATCAGAACCCAGGTGGAGAAACAGAGTATTTCCAGGATTCTCTAACCCCTCTCGACCACCCACAGTCTCTACCTTCCTGGCAGGTCACTGTCCTCTTCATTCTACCACCATACATTGCTTCGGCCTGGTTTTGAGCTTTTTGTCAACAGAAATATAGAACACATGTTCTTTGTATATATATGGCTCCTCCCCCGCCCCCAACCACCAACATTAGATTTGTAAGACCGATCTATACTGCATCCTGCAATGGGAGCTTGTTCCTTTACCTTGCTGTATAGTGTACCATCCTAGAAAAATACAGCTGGTTGCATATCCATTCTATTGCTGATGGAAACCTGGATTTTTGTTTGTTGTTTTAGTTTGGGCTGTTGACAATGGTCTTGTGGCAAATATTCTTCAGCATATCTTTTGAGACACAGGGTCTTTTGAAACAGGGTCTTAATAAATTGCCAAGGCTGACTTCAAATTTGCCATCCTCCTGTCTCAGCCTCCCAAGTGCTGGGATTACAGGCATGCACCGCCACACACACCTGGCATAACCCCTTGTATGTATGCTTTTCTGTTGGCTACGTGGCTAGATGTAGAATTGCTGGGTCACAGGGGTGACATATATTCAACTTTAGTTGATGCCATCAACAAGTTTCTCAAAGTGGTGTGTCAGGTTACACTCCCCACAGCAGGTATAAGAGTGCCACTCACCTCCCATCCTGCCAATATTTGGTGGTACCATTCTTTTTCATTGTAGCTTATTGTGGTTTTTTGCATTCCCCTGGTGACTAATTATATTGAACATCTTCCCATAGCCTTATTTGTTATGAGCCTGTTCAAATCTCCTGCCCATTTTCTACTGAATTGTCCGTCTCTTTCCTATTGATTTGCAAGAATTATTTGCACACTCTGGATACAAGTCCTTTTGTGTCACAAATCTCCTCTCCAACTCTGTTGCTTGCCTTTTCACTTTCTTAATGGTGAGTTTTGTTCTTTTTGTTTTGTTTTGTGGCACTGGGGATTGAACCCAGGGACATTCTATCTCTGAGTTACACCCCAATCCTATTTTTTAATTTTTATTTTGAAAAAGGGTCTCACTAGGTTGATGAGAGTCTCACTACTGTGTGTGTGTGTGTGTGTGTGTGTGTGTGTGTGTGTGTGTATGTGTGTGGTACTGGGGATGGAATCCAGGGGCATTCTACCTCCGGGCGATGCCCCTAGTCCTATTTTTTATTCTTTATTTTGAAACAAGGTCTCACTAAGTTGCAGAGTCTCACTAAGTAGCTGAGGCTGGCTTCGAACCCTGATCCTCCTGTCTCAGCCTCCCAAGTACTGGGATTACAAGCGTGCACTACCACGCCTGGCTTCTCACTACTTGAGGCTATCCTCGAACCTGCAATCCTCCTGTCTCAACCTCCCAAGTACTCAGATTACAGGCATGCACCAACATTCCTGGCTTAATGGTGAGTTTTGATAAACAGAAATTCTAATTTTATTTTATGTATGTATGTATGGATGGATTTTTGGCACTGGACATTGGACCCAGGGACATTCTACCTCTGAGCTATACCCCCAGCCCTATTTTTTATTTTGAAACAGGGTTTCACTTAAGTTGTGGAGGCTGGCTGAGAACCTGCAATCGTCCTGTCTCAGCCTCCCAAGTACTAAGATTAGAAGTGTGCACCACCATGCCTGGCTTGTTTTTGTTTTGTTTTGTTTTTGTTTTTGTTTTTAAACAAGGTCTCACAAGCCAGGCATGTTAGTGCTCACTTGTAATTCCAGTACTTGGGAGACTGAGACAGGAGGATTGCAAGTTCACGGCCAGCCTCAGCCACTTAGTGAGGCCCTCCACAGCTTAGTGAGACCCTGTTTCAAAAATAAAGAATAAAAAATAGGGCTGGGGGTATAGCTCAGAGGTAGACTGCCCCTGGGTTCAATCCCCAGTACCAAAAAAAAAAAAAAGAAAAGAAAAGAAAAGAAAGAAAAAGAAAAAGAAAGAAACAAGGTCTCACTAAGTTGCTGAGGGTCTTATTAAGTTGTTGAGACTGGCTTTGAATCTATAATTTCCCCTGTCTCAGTCTCCCAAGTGCTAGGATTGCAGGCATGCACCACCATGCCTGGCTTAGAAGTTCTAATTTTAATGAGGAATTTACCAAGTATTTTCCTTTGTAGTTTGTACTTTTGATGTTCTGTTCCAGAAATTTTTGTCAGCTGGGAATGATGGTGTACGCCTGTAATCACAATACTTGGGAGGATGAGACAGGAAAAACCACAGATTCAAGGACAGCCTCAACAAGTAGTGAGACTCTCATCAACCTAGGGAGACCCCCCTGTCTCAGAATAAAAATAAAATAGGGCTAGGGGTGTAGCTCGGAGGTAAAATGCTTCTGGGTTCAATCCCCAGTACCACACAAAAATAGAAACCTTTGTCTACTAATCCCAAAGTTATGAAGACATTCTGTGTTTTCTTTTAGTTCTTTTACTTTTTATATTTAGATCTGTATTCCATCTAGGGTTTTATTTTTGTGCATAGTGTGTAGTAAGGATCTAGATATCTTTTCGCTAAATGAATATCCATTTGTGTGTGTGTGTGTGTGTGTGTGTGTGTGTGTGTGTGTGCGGTACTGGGGATTGAACTCAAGGGCATTCTACCTCCGAGCTACACCCCCAGCCCTATCTTTTATTCTTTATTTTGAAACCGAGTCTCACTAAGTTGCAGAGTGCCTCACTAGGTAGCGGAGGCTGGCCTCGAACCCGGATCCTCCAGTCTCAGCCTCCCAAATGCTGGGATTACAAGCATGCGCCACCACACCTAGTATGAATATCCAGTTGATCAAGCATGAATTACTGAAAAGACCCTCTTTTTCCCCATAGAGCATGAAACTATCTGCTTTGTATAAAACCAAATGCCCATGTTTGCATGGGTCCACTTCAGGTCTTGATTCTGTTCCACAGTCTTTCCTTGCACTAATGCCACACTCTCTTAATATCTGATACTAGAAACCTTCCAACTTTGCTTTTTTAAAAAGAGTATTTTGGCTAGTCTTTGCATTTACATATAACTTTTAGAATCAACGTATCAATTTGCACACATACAAAGAAAATTCTGCTAGGATTCTGACTGGGATTGCATTGGTGGTATAAATTGATTTGGGGAAGAGTGCAGATTTACAATATTGAGACTTTCAACCCATGAGCATGATACATCCTTTTATTAATTTATGTGTATTTAAGTATATCTCAATAATGTTTTGTAGGTTTTTGTATTTGTTTGTCTGTTGTATCATGGGTGTTTTTGCACTGTTCTCTTCTAGGTTTTTTTTGTTTTTTTTTTTTTTTAAGTACTGGGGATTGAACCAAGGGCTGCTTTAAAACAACTACATCTCCATCACTTTTTATTTTTTATTTTGGGACAGGACCTTGCTAAATGCTGAGGATAGTCTCAAACTGGTAAGCCTCCTGCCTCAGACTTCCCAGTAGCTGGGATTACAGGTTTGTGCCCTTGCACCCATTTGGCAGTTTTATTTCTCCCTTTAGTGTAGTGCTGGACAGAAGTGGTGATGGTGGGATCCTCATGTGTCTCTTGATCTTAATAGGAGAACTTCTAATATTTCACCATTAAGTCTGATGTTATGTGTGGGTGTATGTTTTAGATACTCTTCACAATACTACTTGTTTGAACACACCTTTTTGAAAAGAGATAAGATAGGGCCTGGGGTGTGGAACACTAAAGGAAAATAGGGATAAACAGCTGGGAACAGCCTCCTCCTCACTTAATTAAAAAACAAAAC
>PVLC010001479.1:116161-142206 GCA_004027655.1 Graphiurus murinus
CGCTTGTAATCCCAGCATTCGGGAGGCTGAGACCGGAGGATCCGGGTTCGCGGCCAGCCTCAGCTACCTAGTGAGGCACTCCGCAACTCAGTGAGACTCTGTTTCAAAATAAAGAATAAAAAGGGGCTGGGGGTGTAGCTCGGAGGTAGAATGCCCCTGAGTTCAATCCCCAGTACCGCAAAAAAAAAAAAAAAAAAAACAGAATTGCAAAGGGGTAGCACCTTTAAAATGACACCCCCCTTCCCATGTCCTTCATTAAAATGTGGTAAGGCTGCTGAGCATGGGGGCACAGGCCTATAATTCCAGTACTTGGGAGGCTCAGACAGGAAGATCACAGATTCAAGGCTAGTCTCAGCAAATTAGTGAGACTTTAAGCAACTTAGCAAAACAAAACAAAAAACCAACAACAACAACAAAAAAACAGGGGATGGGTGCATAACTCAGGAATAGAATGCCCTGGGTTCAATCCCCAGTACCAAAAAAAAAAAAAGCGGCAAAGCCAGGCATGGTAGCACATGCCTACATGCCTGTAATCCTAGCAAATGGGAGACAGAGGCAGGAGTACCACAAGTTCAAGTCAGCCTGAGAAAACCAGTGAGAGCTGTCTCAAAATAAAAAATAAAAGGGCCGGGGCTGTAGCTCAGTGGCAGAACACTTGCCTAGCATGCTTGAAGCCCTGGATTTCCAGCTCTGCAAAGAAGAAAAAGTAGTTCTAGCACGTGAGACTGTCAGTCCATCCTGTTTTCCATCTGGGAGGCTGAGGCTTAAAGCAGGATAATACCGCAAGTTAGGAGCAGAGCCAGAACTAGAGCTCGAGGTTCCTAGACACCAGCCCGCCTTCAGCCACTGTCCTGTGGTCAGGAGTTGGGAGGTGGCCAGAGGACAGAGGGATGCATCTGTGAGTGTTTTAGGAAAAAGACAACTTTGTCCAAGTCCTTGACTCAATACCCAGAGAAGCTGTATCAAGGTGGGCAAAGCCAGGCATGGTGGCGCATGCTTGTAATCCCAGAGGTTGGGAAGCTGAGACATGAGAATCCGGGTTCTCGGCCAGCCTCAGCTACTTAGTGAGGCCCTCTGTAACTTAGTGAGACCCTGTTTCAAAATAAAGAATAAAAAAATAGGACTGGGGTGTAGCTCGGAGGAAGAATGCCCCTGGGTTCAATCCCCAGGACCGCAAAAAAAAAAAAAAAAGGTGTGTAGGCAGCCCCTCCTTCAGCAAGATAGGAAGGTGCCCAGGGTGCAGGAGGAGGCAAGTGGAGGGGCTGGCCCTCTAGCCCTGTGAAGTTTGGAAAGAGACTTTGGAGACAAATCTCTCCAGGGTAGCATGGAAACCCAGACCATCAGCCTGGTAAGGTCTTAGAGACCAGGCCTAGGACCCCCTTGCCCAAGTGTCCCAGGAGTGGGAGCAGCCCATGGCCAGAGAGGGCAGGCTCTAGACCCAAGACACAGAGATGGTACAGAGCCAGAGCTGAACCAAACTCTGAGCTTTTGGCTACCTAGAAGGACAGGAACAGGAAGAAGACGCAGGCACGTAGCATCCCGGCCTGGACTCTCAGCTTCTCACTACAAACTCCAGGGAAGATACAGAGGAGAGAGCTAGGCGAGCAAAGAGAAAATGGAGGGGAAGGAAGATCAGAGAAGGGAAGACAGCCCCTGAGAGCAAGTGGAAGGGCCAGATCTGGGGTCCAAAGTGTGAGGGCCCAGGAGAAGCTGTAGCAAAAGCAGACCCAAGACGGTCTAGTCAGCAGCATTCTTCCTCCTCCAGCCGCCCCTCCCCCACCCTGCCCCCTGGGAATGTTTGGAATGTGATGAGCCGATAAGAGCGGGTCTCCCACTGTACCTGGCACGGCGCACACGCTGTGCCACCCCCACTTACCGGATGGGATTTTCTTGGGGGGATTTCGGTGAATATAACCCGAATGCAGGGACCACTAATGTGGAAGGCCCGAGGAGGGCGCCCCTCGTGTGGGGCGAACGGGCTGGATGCCAGGGCTGTGGGCACAGCCAGATGCTTTCCAGCTGAGCTGAGCTGTGAGTCAGAAGGCACCGGGCCCCTCGAGGGAGGGGCTCCCGCAGCCGGGTAGCTGGGGCAGGAGAGGGGAGAGGGAAGCCAGGCCGGGGGACAGGCCACCATGACTCCTGGGCAGGAAGCCTCAGGGGGCTCAGGTGCAAAGGGTGGCCCCAGTGGGTGCACCCCGCCTGTGGCCCTCACCAGGGTGGGCCCCCATTTGGGGCTAACGTGCCACAGATGAGCTTGGTGTGTCCTTCAGCGTGCACGCCCGCCCTACCCCGCCTTGCCGTGGACCCATGGGTCGGACCTCTTTGCACAGCTCATCTTCACTGGGCCACGCAGCTCATCTTTGTTGAGACCTACTATGTGAGGGGCACTGTCCAAAGGGCTGGGACTTCGGTGGTGGACGAGCTGAGGGTCCTGCCCTCGGATGCAGTCCTCAGGTGTGGAAGGTGTCAAGAGCCAAGAGGTGAAGCCTCCAGCACCTGGGAAACCAGTGCCCTGCCAGTGAAGACTGGCCTGGGAACCCAGAGGAAGGGAGGGCAGGGGCGAGGGTTTGGGTTTTTGTTTGCAGTACTAGGGACTTTCTACCACTGAGCTTCACCCCCAGAACTTTTATTTTTTAATTTAATTAATTTATTTATTTATTTATTTATTTATTTATTGCAGTACTGGGGATTGAGCCCAGGAGCATTCTACCTCCAAGCTACGACCCCATTCTTTATTTTGAAACAGGGTCTCACTAAGTTGCAGGGGGCCTCACTAAGTAGCTGAGTCTGGCCTCGAACCCGGATCCTCCTGTCTCAGCCTCCCAAGTACTGGGATTACAAGCGTGCACCACCACACCCAGCTGATTTTTTTTTTTTTTTTTTGAGAATAAAAAATATCCTCACTAAGTTGCCCAGACAGGCCTGGAATTTGCAATCCTCCTGCCTCAGCCTCCCGACTAACTGGAACTGTAGGCTTGCACCACCACGCCCAGCAGGAGCAAGGTCTGAAGAAGGTGGAAGGGGTCTGGGAGGCCTCCAGGACCCAGGCCTGCTCCAGGTACCCACCTTCTGCTCTTTGCACAGACACTTCTGTTTGGGAACAGAGCAGAGGGAAGGGAGAAGGCAGCAGAGGCGAGGACCAGCGGTTTGAGGTTGGGCCTGGTGGAGGAAGAGCAGAGATGGAGAAAACCTCAGCCCCAGGGACCATTGTGTGGCTACACCTGAGACCCGCTGCGGGAGACCTGAGACCAGATTGGGAGGTGATCCAGACCTCGTGTAGGGCCCACTGCCTGTTGGCTCTGCTACAGAATGAAGGACAAGGGGCACCATCCCACGTGGCTGCAACCAGTGCAGACACCTGGCCCACACAGCCTGCAGGGCTGCTGAGCGGAGAGGGTGTGCTAGGTGCCTAGAACATTCATCTGCCTTGTCCTGGCCACACCTGGCACATGTGAGGACTCAGAAGTTCCTGGGGAATAAAAACCATGAATGAATGATGAGCGAATAAATAAATGATGGATGAATAAGCAAATCCATCAACCAACCAAGTTATCCGTGTTCCCAGAAGCCAGTCCTTTAGGAATATACATGCCTGCCACCTGGTGGCGACTTCGCTAACTGCAGCCACGGTCAGGGCCTAGCCTCACCCTTCCTGGCAAAGGCTGCCGGCCCAGGTCCAGGGGTCACCTTGTTCCCTCCGCCTACAACACCTATTCTCCAGCACACTTAGGCAATGTTCTTTCTCTTTCTTTTTGTGGTGTTGAGGACTGAACCCAGGTCTCGTGTATGTTAGGCAAGTGATTTGCCACTGAGCTAAACCCCCAGCCCTTATTTATTTATTTAGCTGAACTGAGGATTGAACCCGGGGGGCATTCTACCTCCGAGCTACACCCCCAACCCTATTTTTTATTCTTTCTTTTGAAACAGGGTCTCACTAAGTTGCAAAGGGCCTCACTAAGTAGCTGAGGTTGGTTCCAACCTGTGATCCTCCTGTCTCAGCCTTCCAGGTACTGGGATTACAAGTGTGAGCCACCACGCCCAGCTTATTATTATTATTATTATTATTATTTTTTTGAAAGAGGGTCTCACTATGTTTTCCAGGCTGGCCTGAAACTTGTGATCCTCCTGCCTCAGCTACCAAGCAGCCAGTTCGGCAGGTGTGGTCAGCACACTGGGCTCTCTTATCTTTCGGAGGGAAGAGATCCCTCCCTCGCCTTTGCTCCTTGGAAGAGCCCACCGCTGGTCTGACTTTTATTTTCCTCCCTCTCCCTCTTGTCCTCCAGGCAGAGAGAGGGTACGAATGCTCCTCTGCCCTGTCCAGACAGGAGAGTCAGCTGAGAGGGGCCAGGCCTGGGCTAGCAGGACTTCCACCGATCACCCTCCTGTCTCTTCCCTGACTTTTAAAGCTGTTGTCAATTGGTTTATCTCAGGGTGGGTCCTTCATTCCTGTCTCTCAGTTCACTTAAGGAAACATAGCTTGATTTCTCCTGGGGGGTGGGGGAGAGAGGGCAGGTTGCAGGCAGCGCCAGTGGGCATCTGAGGCCTGAGCCACACTCTGCCATTCACCCCACAGAGCAGGAGGGTGGTAGGAATGCCAAGGTCAGCAGAGAAGTCAGCAGCTCTCATATAGGGAAATGGCCTGGCCCAGAGACAGGAGACACTGCTGTGTGACTTTCTGGTGAGCCTCCGTTCCCTACCTCTATAATTAGAGATACCTCTGGCTCTGGTGTTCTAGGCTCAGCCTCTCTGCACCTGGCTGAAGTCCACAGTATCTCTTCCCTCCTCCCACCCACCAGGGTTTCATAGCTCCCCTCCCTCCTCATCCATCCTGCTCTTCAGCCCCCAGAGCCAGCTGCAGAGGGCACAGTGGTGTGCCCATGGCCACTTGCATTCTGTCCCTGTAAGGAAGCAGCCTGGGGTGGTGAGATCACCATCGTCTCTCCTTGGCATCCCTTCTTCCCTCCCTCTTTTTTTTTTTTTTTTTTTTGCGGTACTGAGGATTGAATCCAGGGGCATTCTACTTCTGAGCTACCTCCCTCCCTCTTTAGATACAGAACACACTTTTTTTTTCAATGCTGGGGATTGAATACTAGGGCATTTTAACTCCCAAGTTACACTTCCTTTTTATTTATTTACTTATTTTTAATTTGAAGGAGGGTCTCATTAAGGTGGTGAGGGTTTTGCTAATTTGCTGAGGCTGTCCTCGAACCTGGAATCCTCCGGTCTCAGTCTCCCAAGTACCCAAGTACAGGGACTATAGACTTGCGCATGCCCAGCAGAAAGAGAGTGAATTCAAATCCACAATTGGCTGCGAGCCTTCAAGGGGGGGAAGAGTGTCCTGGGAGTGGGGGTGGGTGGAGAGGGTGAGATTGCCGGGTGGAAGAAAGGGCCAGGGAGCTGGGCTGGTCAGAACAGAAGGCAGGGGCAAGTCCCCTGTGGGGGGAGCAGTGTTTCCTAGTGCTGAGGGAAATTCAAACTGCAGTCCACAAGCCAACCCAGGCTGGCAGCTATCCTTGTAAATATAATTGTATTCGTGTGCTGTCTGTGTCTGCTTTCTGATTGTGACAGAGACCATCTGGCCTGCAAAGTCAAAATATTTTCTCTCTGGCTCTTTCTAGAGTTTGCCAACCTCTGCTGTAGCTGCACCTCTGGTTCATTCATCCAGCAGGTCCCTGCGATGATGAGGGACAGCGTCCTTGCCCTCTTAGCACCTGTGGTCTGGGGAGAGCCGTTGGTAAATAGAGACCTGGCTAGCCAGAGAGACTTGCCATGGCAAGCCATACCACTGTCGGTGGTATAAGCATCCTCTCAAGGACGGAAGGCATTAGCATCCGGCAAAGGGGGCCAGGCGCAGGGCGCCCTGAGCTCCTCAGGAGGTTCCTGGACAGAGCTAGAGTTCCTGAGCAGGGCAGAGCCACTGCGGGCTCAAAACCTGCTGGGCTGAGCAAAGTGCTGTTGGTTCAGGTCTGAGCCAGCGCCTGGTTGGAGCCGGGGCCATCAGCAGTCTTGCATTAAGACACGCGTCTACATGGCGGTGGCTGAGCACAGTGAGCCGCAGGTGGGGCGCAGGAGGGGAAGAGGCTGAGGCCTGGGCGAGGCAGGGAGGTAGGCAGAGAGGACAGGGTTTGAGAGGTGTTTGAGAGGTGTTCAGTAACACCCGGGGGTGGACGGACTGTGGCCGGTGGAAAGCAGTGAAGTGAGCAGCCATGCCACCCACGGTGGAGGGAGAGCGCGCGCGCATGCGCAGGAATGAAAATAGTGAGTTCAATTTCCCACACGCCAGAGCTGGGCGTGGTGACACGCGCATGCTTGTAATCTCAGTACTTGGGAGGCTGAGACAGGAGGATTACAGGTTTGCAAGTCAGCCTCAGCAACTTGTGAGGCCCTCTGCAATTTAGTGAGACCCTAAATAAAGAATAAAATAGGGATGGGGTGTAGCTTGGAGGTAGAAGGCCCCTGGGTTCAACCTCTAGTACCACAAAAAAAAAAAAAAAAAAAATTCCTGCACGTGGAGTCCCAGGCGCCCACGGGTGGGACCTCTGTGTTGGGTGTCTGTGAGTCAGTAGGACACATAGCTCTGAATACAAGGGAAAGGTGGTGCACCAGGGAAGTCTGAACTGAGAGCTGAGAAGAGAGGTAAGAACAAGGTCGGGGACTTTACTAGCATCTGTTAGCAAAGTGCAGGTGGGGAGGACAGAGCAGGAACCAGTGGTCCCTCTGTCCTTGAGAACTCACCGTCCAGCCGGCAAGAGACTCCTGGGTAGACAATTTCAACATAATACAGCAAATGATAAAATGGACGCATGTTTGTTTGGCTCCAGGGATTTGACCAAAAATGATTTAGCGGAAAGCACTCTGGCTCCTTGCCAATGGGTGCTGGGCAGCTGAGGAGGATGCTGCGTGCGTGGCCTCAGCCTCTGTTCCCTCTTCTGGTAAGCGGCCCTGGCACTCTCTGGACACTCTGAATGCTCCCTCCAGTCCTCTCCCCCGCACACACCCCATGCTGGGGTTCTGTGCTCAGGACCCAGGCTCGGACTCCCCCTTTGGAGACACCAAAGGCATCAATGAGACTCCATCCCAGGACTGCTAGGTTTGCTGGGAGAGAGAAATGCAAAGCACAAGCTGGGAGGGGGGACCAGGGACAGCAGACAGGCAGCTTAGACCTGGTGACATCACAGGGCCCCAGAGTGGGTCAGCCTGGCCCTGGCTTGCGTAAGACAGCAGGTCCCCTGACCCTTGGTGACTGACTAGCCTTCCTTCCTTCCTTCCTGAGCCTAGGGGCACTCTACCTCTGAGCTACATCCTCAGCCATTTTTATTTTTTATTTCAATAAAGCCTTGCTAAATTGCTGAAGCTGGCCCCAGACTTTCAATCCTCCAGCCTCAGCCTCCCAAATTTCTGGAATTACAGGTGTGTGCCACCATGCCTGGCTATAACATTACTTTTGTAACATCTCTTTCTATACTCTGACATAGCAATTCAGCACTTTTTAAAACTCTTCATTAAGCCAGGGGTGGTAGTGTACACCTGTAATCCCAGTACTTGGGAGACTGAGACAGGAGATTCAAGGGCCAGGCTCAGCAATTTAGCTAGGTAGGGGTGTGTGTGTGTGTGTGTGTGTGTGTGTGTGTGTGTGTGTGTGTTACTAGGGATTAAACCCAGGGGCATTGAACCCTTTGAGCTACACCCCCAACCTTATTTTATTTTTGTTTATTTATTTATTTATTTTGGTTATGGGGATTGAACCCAGGGAGATTCTACCTCTGAGCTACAAACCCCAGCCCTATTTTTTATTCTTTATTTTGAAACAAGGTCTCACTAAGTTGCAAAGGGCCTCACTAAGTAGCTAAGGCTGGCCAAGAACCAGGATCCTCCTGCCTCAGCCTCCCAAGTACTGGGATGACAAGCGTACGCCAGTACCCAAGTACAAGGACTATAGACTTGCACATGCCCAGCAGAAAGAGAGTGAATTCAAATCCACAATTGGCTGCGAGCCTTCAAGGGGGGGAGAGTGTCCTGGGAGTGGAGGTGGGTGGAGAGGGTGAGATTGCCGGGTGGGAGAAAGGGCCATGGAGCTGGGCTGGTCAGAACAGAAGGCAGGGGCTGTTTTTTGAAACAGGGTCTCACTAAGTTGCAGAGGGCCTTACTATAAGTTGCTGAGGCTGGTCTCAAAACTGCACTCCTCCTGTCTCACCCTCCCAAGTACTGGGATTACAGGCATGTACCACCAAGCCTGGCTGGCTCATTTATTTTTTATCACCAAAAAATATTTCGTTGTATGAATGCCCACAGTTCATTTATCCATTCATTCACTGGGGGACATTTTGGTAGCATCTAGTTTATGGCATTTATGAATAAAGCTGCTAGAAATAATCATGTATAGATATAGGTGTGCCGGGTATGGTGGTACACCCCTGTAATTCCAGTACTTGGGAAGCTGAGACAGGAGGATCGCAGGTTCTAGGACAGCCTCAGCAAGACTCTGAGCAAACCAGCAAGACCCTGTTTCAAAAACAAAAAATAAAAAAGGACTGGGGGTATAGCTCAGAAGTAGGATGCCCCTGAGTTCAATCCCCAATCCCTAGCACCATAAGATAGATAGATAGATAGATAGATAGATAGATAGAGATATATAGATACACACACACACACACACACACACACACACACACACACACACCTAGGAGTGCAATTATTAGATGGTATGGTAAGCTTTAACCTTATAGGAAACTGCTGAACTGTCTTCCAAAGGGGCCATCCATTTTGCATTCTCCCAAAAATGAATGACAGTTTCTATGGCTTCACAACCTTCTCCAGTATTTGGCATTGTCAGTGATTTCGATTGTAGTCATCTCAATGGGTAGATGATAATTTAATTGTTGTTTAATTTGCAATTCCCTAATGGCATATGATGTTGAGCATCTTCCTCTAGGTTTATTTGCCATCGGTGTATCTTCTTTGGTGTGGGTGTCTGTTCAGATCTTTTGCCCATTTTAAAACTCGGAGCTGGGCATGGTGGTGCACACTTGTAATCCCAGTATTTGGGAGGTTGCAACAGGAGAATTACAGGTTCATGGCCAGCCTCAGCTACTTAGTGAGGCCCTGTTTCAAAATAAAGAATAAAAAATAGGGCTAGGGGTGTAGCTCAGAGGTAGAATGCCCCAGATGAGGCTGGCCTTGAACACGAAATCCTCCTTTATCAGCCTCCCAAGTACTGGGATTATAGGCCTGTGCCACTGGGCCTGGCTTTGGTATTGTGTTTTAAATTTCAAAATCTAAGTAGGGCATAGTGGTGCATGCTTGTAATCCCAGCTACTTGGGAGGCTGAGTCTGGAGGAGTATGCATTTAAGACCAACCTGGGAAACACAGCAAGATCCTGTATCACAAAATAAAAAATAAAAATTGAAATTAAATAAATTTCAGAGACCGGCATGGTGGCGCACACTTGTAATCCCAGTACTTGGGAGGCTGAGACAGGAAGAGCACAGGTTCATGGCCAGCCTCAACAACTTAGTGAGGCCCTCCACAACTAAGTGAGACCCTGTTTCAAAATAAAGAATAAAGTTGGGTGTGGTGGCGCACTCTTGTAATCCCAGTACTTGGGAGGCTGAGACGGCAGGATCTGAGTTCGCAGCCAGCCTCAGCTACTTAGTGAGACCCTGTTTCAGAATAAAAAATAGGGCTGGGGGTGTAGCTCAGAGGTAGAATGCCCCTGGGTTCAATCCCCAGTACCGCAAAAAAATAAAAATAGAGAGGAGGGAGGGAAGGAGGGAGGGAGGAAGGAAAGAAAGAAAGGAAGAATAAAAATAGGGAGGGCTGGGGGTGTAGCTTGCAAGTAGAATGTCCCTGGATTCAATCCCCAGTACCTCCTCCTCCCCTCCCTCTCCTCCTTCTCCTCCTCCTCATCTTCTCCTTCACCTTTGTGTGTGGGTGCGGGGGCAGGATACAGGCGATTGGATCCAGGAGCATTCTGCCTCTAGGCTTCATCCCCAGCTCCCTTTTTAAAAAATTGCTTTATTTTGCCAGGCGTGGTGGCGGCACACACTTGTAATCCCAGTACTTGGGAGGCTGATATAAGAGGATCATAGGTTCAAGGACAGCCTCAGCAAGTAGTGAGACTCTCATCAACCTAGTGAGACCCTTTTTCCAAATAAGAAATAAAATCGGGCTGGGGGTGTAGCTCAAATGTAGAATGCCTCTGGGTTCAATCCCCAGTAAAACACACACACACACACACACACACACACACACACACACACACAGCTTTATTTTGAGACAGGGTCTGGCTGAGTTGCCCACACTGGCCTCAAACTTGTGATCCTCCTGCCTCAGCCTCCCAAGTTGCTGGAATTACAGGTGTGAGCCACCACACCCCACTAGATTTTCTATATAGATATCATGTGAACAAAGGTGGTATAGTTCTTCCTTCCTGAGCTATATATCTTTCATTTCCTCTTCTTGTCTTATTACACTAGCATCCAATCCATTAACTTTTGCCTGTGCTTGTCTCTGGCACCTCCCAATTTCTCACGAACTGCCCCCCACAACAGACAATCATAGGTAAATCCACCTATGGCACCCACAGCCAGCACCTTGTTCCTACCTGGAGCTGTTCCCACTCTGAAACCTTAAATCTCAACCTCCTGCTCCTTCCACCTCTACCCCCAGGACCTCCAGCCTAGACCGCTCCTCCTTTTCTCAGCCAATCCATCACTCTTTACTTCCTTGCTCAACCTAGACACCCCCGAAGGCCACCTGAATGCCCCTGCTAATGTCTGCTCCTCCCCCCACCCCATCATAGGCAAGCCACCTATGATGGTCCTCGCCCTGCCCTCTGGGGTCCCAACTACCTCATGGTCTCCACCTAGTGCTCTGGCATCCTCAGGAGTTCTCCTGAGCCCCCCTTGTCTATTGGCTTCCTGATCTCCATGGCAACAGCTACATGTGTTTTCTGTTCCCAAACCTCTGGTCCAACCACTTCCCTCTCATTAGCTATTTACTTCACACCGACTCTGCGTATGCACCATACAGAAGCCCTCAAATATCCTGAACAATCCTTTTCATACTGAGATGTTTCAAGCATACGGAAAAGGTCTGGTGCAGTGGCACACACCTATAATCCCAGTACTTAGGAGCCTGAGGCAGGTGGATCTCAGATTGGAGGCTAGCCTCAGTGGCTTAATGAGACCCTCAGAACTTAGCAAGACCCTGTTTCAAAATAAAACAGGGCTGGGGATATAGCTCAGAGGTAGAATGCCCCCGGGCTTAATCCCCAGTACACCCCCCCGCTACACACACACAAATATGGAGACTGGTGTTACAAACACTCATGTGGCCAGTACCCAGATTTATCAAATTACCTTCTGACCATCAAACCTGCAAGCTGACCTATCTGCCCCCATGGAAGTTGAGAGTCAGATTATCTGGGCTCAAATTTTGAATCTACCATCACTTTTTTTCCTCTGTGTCTCAGTTTCCCCTCTGTCAAAAGGTAGAAATGAGCCAGGCGTGGTGGCGCACGCTTGTAATCCCAGCATTCGGGAGGCTGAGACCGGAGGATCCGGGTTCGAGGTCAGCCTCAGCTACCTAGTGAGGCACTCCGCAACTTAGTGAGACTCGGTTTCAAAAATAAAGAATAAAAAATAGGGCTGGGGGTATAGCTCGGAGGTAGAATGCCCCTGAGTTCAATCCCCAGTACCGCAAAAAAAAAAAAAAAAGGTAGAAACGAGGGTACTCACCTCGTGGGGTGTTGAGAGCAGTGAGTGAACCCCCATGGGTAGAATGTCCAGACAGCAGCTGGCACATGGCGAAAGCCCGCTCTTATCATTCATCTTCCCTCTCGGCTCAATAGAAGAGGTCACCTGCTCTAAGGTTATCCCCTCTGGTGGGGTTCCAGAACCTTCCCTCTCTATACCTACTCAGGGATGGCGCTCTTGATTAACCCCTCTCTACCGCTATCACTGACATCTAAACAGGCCTCTACCCCTCACTCGCCCCTCAGGGCTATCAACAGCCTTCAGCTCCCGTCCCCCTGACATGACCTACACCTGCCTACGCCTCTTGAGATGGGCACATCTCAGTCCCCACCCCACCCAGACCACAGGGCCCAACAGGGTTTGACCTTGCTGAGTGTGCCTTCCTCCTGAAGCACTCCCCCAGCTCCCCACCCGCTCAGGACCACCCCCCTCTCTCAGCTCCTGCCTGGGACCCTCCTCCCTTCCTGGACCATCTCACACACCAGTGGCTGCATTTACTATAACACGCCAAAGACCCTCAATTTACACCTCCAGTCCTCGCTACTTTACAGATTTTTCAGATCAGCATAGTCTGTAGCCAACTACTGCTGGACAGCTCTTCCCAGGTGTCTCAAAGATGCTCAAACTCAACACAATCGCAACTGAACTAATGCTCAACCACTTTGGAGAACGATTGGCAGGATCCTTAAAGTCAAATATACGCATGTCCATGGCACTCGATTCCACCCTTAGGCACCCACAGCGGCTGTGCGTATGCACAAAAGACTTGCACAGGAACTGCACGGCAGCGCTACCCTGGACCGTCCAAACTGGAAACAACCCACAGCCCATCAACAGTGGGTCAGATAAGTACATGGTGACTCGTTCATGTGATAGGGTACTCCATACTGCCATGAAAATGGACAATCTACAAATATGTCCAACAGCATGGAGACACCTTATAATGTTGAGCAAAAGCAGCCAGACACAGGGCTGGGGGCACAGCTCCGAGGTCAAGCCTGTGCTCAGTGTGCACCAGTCCCTGGGTTTGATTCCCAGAACCAAAAGAAGCAGCCAGACAGGAAGGAGTTCATGGTGTCTACTTCCACTTATATGAAGGTCAAAACTACACAAAACTGAGCTAGGTTGCTAGGAGTAAGATGACATTCACTCTCCCGGGCTTCTGAGTGCTGCTAATGTTGTTTCTCCACTGGGGCTCAGCCTGGGTGATGGTACACACTTGGGTTTGATTTGTGCAAATTCATTGATTACTTGTGCACTTTTCTGCAAGTATGTTATACTATGATGAAAAGCTTTTCCTCAGGTGGGGCATTGTGGCTCATGCCTGTAATCCTAGTACTTGGGAGGCTGAGACAGGAGGATTGCACTTTTGAGGCCAGCCTCAGCAACTTAGCTGAAACCCTCAGTTACCCAGAAAGACCCTGTTTAACATTAAACATAAAAAGGGCTGGGGGTGTAGCTCAGAAGTTGGAGGTCCCTGGGTTCAATCCCTGGCACAAAAAAAAAAAAAGAAAAAGAAAAAAGTTTTGTTTTGTTTTTGGTACTGGGGATTGAACCCAGGGCATTCTACCTCAGTCCTCCCTCCCCTTTTGGAAACAGTTGCTGAGGCTGGCCTTGAACCTGTAGTCCTCTTATCTCAGCCTCCCAAGCATAGACATGTGCCACCATGCCTGGCTTCCAATGAAAAGCTTAAAAATAAAACTGGACGCATCCTCTTCCCCATCATGCATCCCTCTTTTTGGTGTTCTCGCTTTCAAAGAATGGCCCCAACTTTCCATTCAGATGCACAAATCAGAACCTTGGTGTTACTCTCTTGCACCCCTTTCACTCTCTACCAGTTACACCGACCCCCGTGGCCTCCTTCCTATCGCAAGTCCCCCCCCCACCACCACACACACACACACACGCTGCTTTGTCCTAAGCTCAGGCCACATCTCCCTCTTGCTTGGCCTTGCACAATGGCCTTCTATCTGGGCCTCTAGCCTCCAGACTTATCAGCTATGTGATTTGCCCCCACACGTGGCGTCCTGTCGGTCTTGATCACCACATTCCTAGCACTCAGCATAAGGTCTGACACAGCTTAGAGACTCCACAAAGATGTGCTGCATACGCAGGGGGTTCGAGGCCAGAGCATGGGAACTTAGTGAGACAGCCTGTTTCAAAATAAAATAGGGCTGGGGGTGTAGCTCAGAGGTAGAACGTCCCTGGGTTCAATTTCTAGTATAAATAAATAAATGAAAGAAAAGTGTATTTGTTGCATAGAGAAGGGACTCCAAAAGGACCTCCAGCTTGCAGAGTGCTGGAGACCAGGGTGTATCTCCAAAGGAGTTGGTGATAATGTAGGGGGCAGTCACCCTTAAGTGACAAGAGTCCTAGATTTTTTTGTGGAACTGGGGATTGAACCCAGAGGCATTCTACCTCTGAGCTACATCCCCAGCCCTATGTTTTATTCTTTATTTTGAAGCAGGGTCTCACTAAGTTGCCAAGGGCCTCACGAAGTAGCTGAGGCTGGGTGAGAACCTGTGATTCTCCTGTCTTAGCCTCCCACAAGTACTGGGATTACACGCCTGCACCACCACACCCAGCGAGTCCTAGAATTTAGAATCAGAGAATATCATAGCTAGTAGGGACCTCAAAGGCCTGTCAAACAGTCCACTTTTTGACTTACAAATGAGAAACCCAAGGGAAAGAGCCATTGGCCAGACAAAGGTGGGTGGAGGAAGGGGGAGGGAGAAGGCAAGGAGCAGTTAAGGTGTCAAGGAGAGTGAATATTGGTTGCTGATAGGGCTCCAACACAAATAGGCAACTTTCCTTCAAGGAGTTAGGACCCCGCCTCTGCAGGTGGCCCGGCTTCTGGTCTTCCCAGAGGAGCTGGACACTACGTCATGGTGACCACTAGATGGCACCAGCTCCCCGGCCAAGGGAGACAGCAAGGCCTGGCCTGCCGCCCTCTGTTCCAGCCACCCTACCCTCGGGCCTGGCTCCCGGTTGCTGTGGTGGTGCCCGGGCAGCATGATCTGAGCTCTCGGGAGCAGCCTCAATGGGTGCCTTTCTCTGGGCCAGAGTCAGGGTGGGCCATGGACCTTGACCTGGACATGCCCCTTCTCCCTCCTGCCCCCCACAGGCACTGGCTGCCTTGCTTCACCCTTCCACCCAAGGCAGGACGCCGGCTGACACTCGCTCATCTTGTTGGCCCAGGTGAGGTCCGATGGGTGGCACTGGTCCCACTGCATCCTTCGGCTGCCTCTTCCACCCAACTGTTGGTGGCTTCATTCCTGCGGGCCTCACTGGCCCTTTGGGACCACTCAGGGACTGGGAAGTTGCTCCTGCTTCTACTCTGACACCTGGCGCCTGCCCCACGTGGGCCTCAGCCAGGGGGCCACAGGAGCAGTGCCATGATTCCGTATTAGAGATTCTCCTGGAATCACTCAACACACGACTACTGAGCCCTGTCTTAGGGATCTGGAAGGTGTAGGGGCCCGGCAGCCATGGCGCACCATGCAGGGAGGCAGGGAGGCTTAGATGTTAATTTCACTTGAACAAACAGTTGTTCATTTACACTCCCAATGTTGCAGTTTCCGTCCGTTTCTAGAACTCATAGAATTCCTGGAATGAAGCTTACAAATTGTCCTAACAAAACCCACCACCTTGCTTGCAGGACTCCACATTTCCAGGGCGGAGCTCAGGGAGCCAGGGTCGGGGTGGGTGAAGACTTGAGGCTTCGGAATCACCTGCCCCCGTTGCTCTCAGCTGGATGAATGAGCGAGCCCCTGAGAGGGGACTTGCCCGAAGCTATTCCTTACCTGTGGGCAGTTGGGGGCTCCGAGGCAAGCCTGCCCGCCTCCCCCGCCCCCATCCTGGGAGGGGAGCCCGCCCGCCCAGTGCCCTTCCTGCCCCCAGCGCCGCGGGCTTTCTGGGCACCCTCTTGGCAGCAGAACAGAGGGCATCCAGAGCGGGTGGCAACTCGCCCCGCCACGGGCTCGGAGCGGCGGGCGATAGGCGCTGGGGGGACGCGCAGATAGACAGACAGATAGCGCTCCCCTCGCCCGCCCCCGCCCCCACCTTTCCCACGCGGCGGCCTCCGGAGCGGCCCAGGCCAGGCGGGCACCCGCTCCTGCCCCAGGTCTCTGGACCCTCTGTGTCTGCCTGCTGCAGCTCTCGAATTCCTTTCCGCCCCGGCAGGCTTCTGCGGGCTCTGGCTTTTGGAAAGGGGCACAGAGCGCCCCGGGCACATTTCTCTGCCTGACCGGGTCTACGCTGGAGACCCCTGGTGGGGTTGGGGGTGCGGAGACGGCCGGGCTGGGGAAAACTTGCAGAGCCCAGACGCAGCCGCGAGGTGGCGCGCTGGCATCGCATGTCCCCGACGGATCCGCCAGGCTGCGGCTGAGCCAGGGGACACCAAGAGAAGGGTAGTGAGGGGTGGGCAGGCTAAGAGGTCAGACTGGGAGAAGCTCTCTCTCCGCTACAGAAAGGCGAGGAGCAGAAGTCAGGGTGTAATGGAGAAACGGGCTGGGTGTTGGGAAGAGCTGGGATGCCTGGAACTGGGCTTTGTGGGCCCTCCAGGACTAGGAGAAAGGCTCAGGAGCGGCTTCATCAGATCCTCCCTGGAGTGGCGGAACTCAGTGGAGCATCTCGGCTCCCAGCTGCCGAGGATGAGAAGATGCCGAGAGGCCTCTCCGCAGGCTGACACGCCGCTCCCAGGGCTCCTGCACACGCCGCCACTTTCCCACGCACTCGTGCACTCCCCAAACACCTCCGAATATCGTGGAACACATGAAATCCTCACACCACACACCCCAAGTATCCCTGTCCTCTGCGTTTGACCCTAAAAATGCCCACAGTCCCCAGTGTCGTCGCATGTTACACAGAATTTGCCCCCCACACGCACACACGCACTTACTGAAGCAGAGAGAGCCAACCCGTGTCCTTGTCCAATTCATGGAGACCCCAGCACCGCCCTGCCATGCACCCTGAGCCATCTCTAAAGATGAGCACACCTAGTTTTGGAGGAATCTCTGGTATCACTCTCATCCTCCCATCAGCCCCTAAATCCACACAGCTTTGCCCCAGTAAAAACCTCCCAGGGTCAAACTCTGACTTTTGTATGCTCAAGCTGCTTTTGCATGGCCAGTCCCTGCCTCTGTAAATGTTTTTATTACTTTTTTTTTTTACTGCATTGTTACAAAGATAACATTAATATATCCAAACTCTTCAACCCAGTTATTTTTCTTTTCTTCTACTTTTTTTTTTTTTTCTCTTGGTACTGGGGATGGAACTCAGGGGCATTTTACCTCTGAGCTACATCCCCAGTCCTATTTTTTATTCTTTATTTTTTTGAAGCCGAGTCTCACTAAGTTGCAGAGTGCCTCACTATGTAGCTGAGGCTGACCGCCAACCCGGATCCTCTGGTCTCAGCCTCCCAAATGCTGGGATTACAAGCGTGTGCCACCACGCCAGGCTTCTTCTACTTTTAAGAGAGATTAAAACGTTTTCACGGGCCTGGGTCTTTACCACTTTATTTATTTGCATACTACACACACACACACACACACACACACACACCTTTGGATCACCTCCTTCCACAAACACCCAATGGACAAATTCTCCTCCTTCCCCCATCTAACCGGAGCCCACTCCCAGCCAAGAAAACAGACTAGCAGATCCTGGGGGCTTTGTAAAGCCACATTCCGCACCCCCCCACACACACACACTGTCCCCAGAAGATTTATCTGGGTTGGAATGAAAGTAGGAGAAACGTGTTTCTGTGTGTGTGTGTGTGTGTGTGTGTGTGTGTGTGTGTGTGTGTGTGAGCGCTCGCGTTTTGGTAACAACAAAGAAGGGGGGGGGAGCGAGCCAGAGAGCGAGAGCGTGTTTTGCCTCGAAGGCAAGACTCGCAGCCAATCAGCGCGCAGGAGCCTCCCTCCGCGACTCCAACATTGAGTCTATAACCGGCTGGCCGGGCGGAGCTGGCGGCATTTGACTGTGGCTTGGGACGCGGAGCGACGCGCGCAGCGACCGGACCGCCCGACGGCCGGATGGTCTAAGCGCCCCTCGGCCGCCCCCTCCCCCGCGACGCGACGCGACGCGCCCGGCCCTCCCCGCGCGCAGTGGACACGCACCGGCCTGGTCTCCTCGTCTCCCCGGCGCTCCTGTCCGCTCCGGCGCTCCTCCGCGGAGGCCAGCCGGGGGAGGCGCGGCGCCCGCCAGCATGAGCGGCTCCTTCGACCGCAAACTCAGCAGCATCCTCACCGATATCTCCAGCTCGCTCAGCTGCCATGCGGGCTCCAAGGACTCGCCCACCCTGCCCGAGTCTTCGGTCACTGACCTGGGCTACTACAGCGCTCCCCAGCACGATTATTACTCGGGCCAGCCCTACGGCCAGACGGTGAACCCCTACACCTACCCCCACCAGTTCAACCTCAACGGGCTCGCGGGCACCGGCGCTTACTCGCCCAAGTCGGAATATACCTACGGAGCCTCCTACCGGCAATACGGAGCTTACCGGGAGCAGCCGCTGCCGGCTCAGGACCCAGGTGAGGGCCCCGGGGTGCCGGAAGGGCGCGAGAGAGACCCTGGAGGGCTCCCCACGGGACGGAAAGGCAGGGAACGGACGCCTACGTCCAGGAAAGCTCGGGGGTAGAAGGTGTACTTACTGCCTGGAGTTAGGGGAGGTGGGCTGGGTGACCCCAGAGGGGACGGGACCCCCCAGTCCGGGCTGCGAGCGCTCGGGGCGCGGAGCCGGCGGTGCGCCGCGGTCCTGCGGTGAGGATCCGGGCGAGCCGGGAGGGAGAGCGGGGAGCGGGCTCGGGCTCCTAACCGAGGTGATTTTGCGGGCACTCGTGGGGGTGCAGGGCCTTTCCTCTGGACGTGGGCTGGGGAGGCCGGGAGCCGGGAGGGGGTCACATGGAAAAAGAACCCCGAAATTCCGGGAGACGGAGGGAAGCCGACTGAGAAGCAGAGAAGAGAGAGGTGGAGAAACCAAGAGCAGAGGAAAGAAGGAAGAGAGGGCGGAGGAAGGAAAAGAAAGAAAGCAAAGAGAGGGTACTATCCTTGTGACTTTTCTGAAAATGTAAAACTCATCTAAAATAGAACGTTGAAAGGGCGTGGGAGCTCGGGAAAGAGCGAGGGACGCTGCCGCGGGCCAGGCGGGACCGCAGGGGCGCCGGAGCCCGGAGCCCGGAGGCGGTAGCCGAGCCCCGCGGTCCTCGCCCGGGCGGTTGCTGGCGCCGGGGCCGGGCGCGGAGCTGGGAGCGTCGCGTCGTGGGCGGCCGCCGGGCGGGCTCAGTCGCCGCGGCTCCCTCCAGGGCGCGGGCGGCGGGGCGCGCTGCCCGGAAACCCCGGGGCGAGTCGGTGGGCCCGAGGGGAGCGACTCGTGGGGCCCGGGCGGGCGCAGGGGTCGCAAACCCATGCTGAGCCGCCCCCGCCCCGTGCGTTCCCCCGCAGTGTCGGTAAAGGAAGAGCCGGAAGCCGAGGTGCGCATGGTGAACGGGAAGCCCAAGAAGGTCCGAAAGCCGCGCACCATCTACTCCAGCTATCAGCTGGCCGCCCTGCAGCGCCGCTTCCAGAAGGCCCAGTACCTGGCGCTGCCCGAACGCGCCGAGCTGGCCGCGCAGCTGGGCCTCACCCAGACACAGGTTGGTACTGGATGGTCGAGGACCTACCTGGGGGCTGGGAGAGCGCGCGGAATCTGACTGGCCTTTTCAGAGCCCTGGGGACTCTGGGAACCTTGTCTGTGGAATGAGGGACTCCCAAGCCTCGAATTCTTTTGGAAGGTTTTTCACTAGCCAGTGCACCTGGGCATAGTTTTGAGCCTGTGCAACTGGGTATGGCCGTCTCAGAGAGAGAGAGATGCCTCCTCTCTTCATTCCAAACCCCCCAGCTCCCAAGGCCCCCCTGCAGTCCTGGTTTCAAGCCACAGAAGTTCATGTTATGTTTTTCCTTCGGGTTAGGCGTGTGTCTGCAGGAGTGTGCTCGTGCATGTATACAAGTGTATGTGTTTGCACACGGGCCGGGGTCTGCACACACATGGAATGCCCACATGAGGAGTGGGAACCTTCTAAGATCTTTGTGCATAAAAACGGAGGTGGGGCGTGCATCTGCGACTGCATGCTAATGAATGTGTCCAAAAATGTGTGCTTGTATCAAAACACCAGAATCAAAATTCATGCTAGGTGGGCACCCACATGCTCCACCCCGCCTCTGCCAGGAGTCAGAGGAGAGGATCCTCCGCAAAGGGAGCCCCACCCCTACCATCAGCAGGTCCCTAAAGCCCCCAGCAGTCTGTCACTGCTCGGGGGAGGAGTGGCAGACTCCCAGTTCCCTACAGGTGGTGACAGGCGGGCCTTGCTTGTGGCTGGCTGCGTGGGGCCAGGTCCCCGGGAATCTGGGTCACCTGGTGAGGAGCTGATTCATTGTTTGTATCAGTCATGGGGTGGGGAGCAGCAGGGGGAGGGGGAGATATCCCAAGGGAAACTTGGGGAATTGTGGTTCACCTGCTCCTGAGTTCCCAGGTCACCGCCATTAACCCAGCCCCAACCCAAGAGGGCTTCAAGCCTGAGTGTGAACGTGGGCGCTCCTGTTGTGGAGGGTGTGTGTGTGCGTGTGTGTGTGTGTGTGTGTGTGTGTGTGTGTGTGTGTGTGTGTGTGTGTGTGTGTGTGTGTGTGTGTGTGTGTGTGTGTGTGTGTGTGTGTGTGTGTGTGTGTGTGTGTGTGTGGGGGTGTGTGTGTGTGTGTGTGTGTGTGTGTGTGTGTGTGTGTGTCTGGGCACCTCTGCTTATGGGCATCTAATGTGAACAAAATGCCCCAAAATGCCCATGTCCGTCCCCCTTGGGCTGCCTTTTATTGAGTGCTTACTATATACCAGGCTAAGCCTTTCTCATGTCCTAACTTATTTGAGCCTCCTAATGACCGAGGGGTAGGTCGTAGTGCTCTCATCATCCCCGTTTTGCAGAAGAGAGAAGGGCAAGACCAGAGAGGCTAAGCAAGTTGCCCAGGGTCACATTTAGTTAGAGGCAGAACAGAGCCTGGACCAGGCAGTCCAACATTCCTAGCCACAGTTCAATTCCAGATCGAACAAAGATGCTGGCCTCAGAGTGAGGACCTCTGGGTTTCACCCGATCCCCGTGTGACATTGCATGCTGGCCTGGCTCGCTCCAGGCTGGGCTCCCTGTGGAGGTTTCCTATAGCACTCTGAGAGAGGCTAACTAGCTACCCCTTTTTTCTGCCACCCAGGTGAAAATTTGGTTCCAGAACCGCCGCTCCAAATTCAAGAAACTCTACAAGAACGGGGAGGTGCCCCTGGAGCACAGTCCTAACAACAGTGATTCCATGGCCTGCAACTCCCCGCCGTCTCCAGCCCTCTGGGACACCTCCTCCCACTCTACTCCGGCCCCTGCCCGCAGTCAGCTGCCCCCACCACTCCCCTACAGTGCTTCTCCCAGCTACCTGGACGACCCCACCAACTCCTGGTACCACGCACAGAACCTGAGTGGACCCCACTTACAGCAGCAGCCACCCCAGCCGGCCACCCTGCATCACGCCTCCCCTGGGCCCCCGCCCAACCCTGGGGCTGTGTACTGAACACCCACCGGGCCTGCACTCCCCCACGAAGGACGCCCAGGACCAGGCAGAAGGTGCCTCCGTCCTAGACAACACTCAGGAATCATGGAGGAGCCAGGGGCAAGACCTCCCTGCCCCCCTGTCCCTTCCTCCAAGGACCCAAGAGCTTCCAGATGATATTTGCATGGACCGAGGATGTCCCCCGAACCTCCCTCCCCTTGCTTAGAACTGGGATAGCCCTCCAGAAACTGGGGCACTCCACCCCAGAGGGGACAGCAGGTCCCCTTCCGCTCCAGGAACCTGGATTGGCTCTAAGTGGCTCATCACCTTCCAGCTTCTGAACATACCTGTTCCCCAGACTGGACACCTTGGGGAGGCTGGGAGCATTTGCAGGTGGCATCTGGGCTGGGGTGCCAGGCACTGTGGATCCTAACACCTGCCAGGCCTGGTTCCTCTTCAGCCACCTGGCCCTCCCCCTCCTGCACAGCCTTTCTGCCAAAAAGACATCATGACTAGGACTCAGGGTGGGGGGCCTGACCTCGACCCAGCCCGGCACTTCGAGCCCTCCTTTCGGATTTGAGGGTTAAACCAAAGACCCCCCCACCCCACCCAAGCGAGGGAATCTTTTAATATCTGGGACTTTCAAGGGAAGAATTAAAAGGAGCCATCTCCCTCCTTCCCTTCTGTTGAAGGGGGGGTGACGTCTTCCACGTTTTTTCCTAAGGACCCATTTCTCCTTCCATGTACAGGACTTTGCACAACTCTGGTTTTAAAAGCTGTTGAAAAAATAGGAAAACAAAGGGCATTGTTAACAGATAGGACCAAATGTCCCCTTGGGTGGCAGCTCCGCTCTGCCCTGCTCCCCCCCTTCCTTTCCTCCAGTAAGTTGGCAGTTTGGGTGCCAACCCCCAAATTTCCAAGGAGACATACCAGGCAAGACAAACCCCAAACACCCCTTTCTGGCGGCCTTGGAAACAGATTGCTCCTGCTGGGCTGGAGACACAGGGTGCGCTTGGGCTAAGGGAAGGACCCTAACCCAGTGCCTTAGGGGTGCGGGCTGGCCACCCAGAGGGCTGGCCCAGCGTCCCCCCAAAGCTAACTTTCCTCCACGCCTGATGTGGTAAAACATCGAAGAAAAGGAGAGGTAAAAGACTGTGGATATATATATATATATATATATATATATATATATATATATATATATATATAGTATGTATTTTTTTTTAAGAGCGAGGGAGAGAAGCACCCCCTCCCTGCTGCGGTTTCCTATTTATGTGGCCCTCTCCTCCTGGCCCGTCTCCCTGTGTGTTGCCAGTTGGGAAAAAGAGGGATGTGGGCTCCGGCTGGATTGGGGTTTCCTGGGAAGTACAGGAGCAAGCTAAGGAAGGAGAGATGACATGGTGGGTCTCCAAGCCCCACCTCGGGGACAGGGACTAAGGCAGCTCCCACCCCCACCCAGCCTTCTCATTTCTGCTTTCTTACTGGACCCATCTTTATATATAATGTTAATAAAAAAAAGAAGAAAATAACCACTGGGCTCTTTGAACTGGAGGCTGGTGGCAGGCAGCTTTGGTGGGGAAGCCTGGAACCAGGAAAGGTGTTTGGTGGCGGGAAGGGGTGGGGGCTGGGAGCTTCCAGCAGCTACAGGGGGAGACAGGGCCTGTGGGGAACTCCCTGCTGGGGTGCCCCAGGCGGCAGGTGCTCCTAACCTGTGGCTGCCCCAACCTGGGTGGGGGGAGGGAGGTCCCCAGCCAGCTCTGGCCTCCCTGACTTCACTCTGCTTGGTGGCTTGGCGTTCCCAGCAGCCAGCTGCCCTCCGCCACCACCGCCGCCGCCGCTGCTGCCAGGTCACCTCAGGGCTGCTCTTTGATCTTGAGCTCACACACAGACATGCTTGCACACGTGTGTAAACCCCCAGCCTCCACACCCAGGCACTCCCGGCCCCTCACCCTCCTGTCTGTCTTTCCCAGCTTGGGGTGTAGGTGGGGACTCAGGCAAAGGACACCACTGCCCCCACAGCTGGTAGGACCTTGGCCACTGGAGTCCAGGCTGGGAGGGGGAAGCAAACAGATGGTGTCCATGTTGACCTCCAGGAGGCTCAGCCCCTGACTCAGAACCTTTTGCGGACGTAGTAGTGATCCCAGTACCTGGAAGGCTGAGACAGAAGGATTGCAGGTTCAAGGCTAGCTTCAGCAATTTAGCAAGAATCTGTTTGAAAATAAAAAGTGAAAAGGGAAGGAGATGCAGCTCCGTGGTAGAACGTCCTTGGGTTCAATCCCAAGTATGAAAGAAAGGGAGAGAGGGAGGGATGGAGGGAGGACGGGAGGGAGGGAGGAAGGAAGGAAGGAAGGAAGGAAGGAAGGAAGGAAGGAAGGAAGGGAAAGGAAGAAAGAAAAAAAAACCTCTCACTGCTGCCTCTGGCTGGGGGGCCAGAACAGCCCCTGCCTCTTCCATTTCCCAACTCCCAGGCCTGGCGATGAGCACTGGAGTTGCAGCAGGATGAATGGAGATGTGTGTGAGCGCCACATCTTGGCACAGAGAGGAGGCCCGTGAATACACACACAGTGCAGAGCTACCTCTTTCTCTAACACACGCGCGCGCGCACACACACACACAACACACACACACACGCCCGCACACACCAAGAGACACAGTGGCATCTCTGTTGTCACATATACACACATTCCCATGCGAGGCATATGGGTGGTCCTCTGCAGGCACCTCCACAGACACAAACACAAACCAAAGCCAAAGGTCTGGGCCCCAGCAACTAGTGCACTCCAGCCACCGGGGCGTGCACAGACTCGAGCACGTGCGCACTGAGGCAGAGGCAGCTCCTTGGAGTGGAAAGAGTCCTGTTTAGAATTTTCTGTCACAACCGTGACCCGGCTCAGCCTGGAACCTCCCGGGCAGGCCCTCAGTGTCCTCAGCTGTCAAATGGGAATAACAATCCCCACCCTATGGCCTCTGGGGATCTTATGAGGCACAGAGCAGAATAAGGGTGAGAAGGCCAAAAGAGCAGGTCTCAGGCACACGGAGGGGACTTAGGTTGACAGTCACAGCCTCACAGAGGCCAGGGTCTCCTGACAGGGCTCCAGAGATGGGGGACCTCAGCGGCCACTGCATCCCTCTCCCTCTCAGAGGCAGGCCCTCTCCTCCTCCCCCACCCGTGCCCCGGGGAGGGGAGGTGGAAGGGAGGAGGCCTTCAGCCCACAGACAGACGCCAGCCGGGCTGGCAAGGGTTAAGGCGGCAGCTGCCAGGCGGGGCTGAACTGAGCAGTTTGGTTTGAGGGCTGCGTGCAGGCAGGAGCAGAGAGGCGGCAGCCGGGCAGACTCGCTGGAGACACTGCATTTTATTAGGGCTGGGCTGCCAGCAAAGGGAGGGTGAGGGGGAAAAAGGGCAGAAAGAGAGAGGAAGGAAGGAGGGAGGCTGGGCTGGCAGGCGGGCAGCTACGGGATGAAAGGATGTTGTAAGCTCCCTAATTCCTCCTGCTCATCCTGGCTCTGTCAGGCTGGATTAACTGCCCAGGTGACCTCCTGCAGGGGTCAGCCCCACCCCTGACCTCCCCTTCCTTCTCTCCTCACCCCCCGGGACAGTCAGGTCGCCCTGTGCACCGGCCTTGGTAAGGGCCCCATGGGGACAGGGGCTTGGGTGGAGGGCCTGGCAGGGTGCCAGGGTGGGGCTACTGAGCCCATCTTCTGCCAGGTGCTTCCTGACTACACCCATTGCCTTGTGACAACCTTCAGGGAAGAAGGGGGGCAGGTTAGGGAACCCCAGTCTGCCCTGAGGGTCCCTGTTCTCCAAGTCTTAGTAACAGCTGGCATTTGCTAAACTTCTGCTCCATGCCAGGCAGTTTGCTCGTGATTCTCAAAATAGCTTAGCAGGTGAGTGGTATACTGCCCATTTTCCAGAAGAGAAAATAGAGGCTCCAGTGGTAGGGCACGTGCTTAGCATGCAAAGGCCCTGGCCCTGAGAAAAGAAAAGAAGACAAAGATGAGCTGGGCATGGTGGTGCACGCAAAATCCCAGTACTTGAGAAGCTGAGACAGGAGGATCGGATCGCAGGTTCAAGGCCAGCCTCAGCTACTTAGGCCCTCCGAAATTTAGTGAGACCCTGTTTTCAAATACAGAATAAAATAGGGCTGGGGGGTATAGCTCAGAGGTAGAATGCCCTTGGGTTGAATCTCCAGTACCGAAAAAAAAAAAAAAAAAAAAAAAAAAGGCTGGGCGTGTAACTTGGAGGTAGAATGCCCCTGGGTTCGATCTCCAGTACAAAAAAAAAAAAAAGATGGTAATGATGAAGAAGCTGCTAAGCTGCTAAAGAGGTTCAGTCTTTGTCAGGGTCACATAACAAATATGCAGAGAGTAGGTGCTCTTCCTGGGCTTTTCTACATGTGTTTACTAAGCCGCCTCTGGGGCTGTGTCAGAGAGCTGGGACTGCTGTAGCTCCGCCCACCCGCCAGGGCCAGCCCAGCCCTGCTCCCTAGGTTGTTCCCTCCGAGGAGAATTGGAAGGGGAGGGCCTGGGCTTCCTCCCCTGGGCAGATCCTAAGAAAAGCTTAGTGCTGTGGTCAGGAATGTGCATACTGGAGTCAGCTGACCTGGATTTGAATCCTACCTCCCCCACTTTACTGGCTGTGTGACCTTGGGCAAGTCACCTTTATGAACCTCAGTTTCCTCATCTGTAATGTAGGGATAATGCTACCTACCTCGTTGGTTGGTTGGAGGATT